>CAUYQV010186891.1:0-22147 GCA_963574575.1 Galagoides demidoff | reverse complement strand
CCCAGCTACTTGGGAGGCGGAGGCAGGATACTCGCTTGAGCCCAGGAGTTGGAGGTTGCAAGAGCTGTGATGCCATGGCACTCTACCCAGGGGGATAGCTTGAGGCTCCGTCTCAAAAAAAAAAAAAAAAAAAAAACAATTGTTATAATCCACCTCATTTCAGTGAGCCCCAAGGGCCTGCAGATGTCAAAGCAGGGATGTGAGGCTAAATCACTGTCCCATTATTCCCAATTATCCCCTTGACTAATGGAACATCTAAGTACATTATCTTTGAAGAAGAGAGTAGGAGGAGAGGAAAAACAGCAAAAGTGAAAAGGTGAGAAGGTGGAAGGCACTGGGGAATTTCTCTCTTTGGGGCTGTGTTGATTGATTTGCAAGGCACAGAGCAGGGCAGTATGCCCTCCAGGTTTCAACCCCCAGTATGAAGTGAAATGTAAAAAAAGCCAGGCCAAGGAGTGTGGCCCCAGGCTACCAAAACAACTAATTGCTTATTTAATTCTCAGTGATGAGAATTTAACTGGTTTTAATTTGACCCAAACTCATTGTCCCCATTATCAGCTACTATTAGAGTATTATGGCATAAACTTGTTTTTTCTAATTATCATTCTACAAAACTTTAGTTGATTATTTTTGCAAAGGAATAGTCTCAATTTAGAGAAGACATTGTGGGTGAGGGGTGAGCAGATAGGAAGGACAGGATCCAAGTAGAAATGCTAATCCATGGACAAAGGCACCGTGAGGGCAGGCAATTCCTCCCTAGGAGTCAAGCACCTTTCCACTGAAATCCAGGAGGACACAATAGAAAGGCATTATTCCAAGCGCCATAAAAAGAAAAGAGTGAGGAACCACTCAGTGTTCAAAGAAATGTATTTTTATTTTTATTTTTAATTGCTTTCCCATGAATGGCTAGATGACAAGACATTTCTCATTTCTTAAAGGTCCTAAGAGGCTCTAACTTTAAGACAAGATGATACGTAAAAAACTCTATGTACATATGGAAAGCCAAATACCCAAATTAGAGGATCCAGACAGAGCCTGCTAACTACAATTGGATATCTCAATAATGCTACAGCGCCAGTTATTACTAGGGAGACTGGTCATGATGGGGACTCATGTGAGATGGCAGGCAAAGGAAAAAGAAAACAAAACCAAAAGAGAGACAGAAGAATTAAGACAAATAAAAATGATTTCTTCAAGAACATAACAAGAGAGAAGAATACCATAAGAATTGAAGTGAGGGGATCTGAGGTGTCACCTTATTTCCAAATTCAATTCCACACACCATCTGAATTCTCTCATGTGCCTCTCAGTTGCAGTGATTGTAATGGCTAACAAGCATCAGCCTTTGGGCTAAGTCACTCCTCCTTTAATTGTCACAAATTCCTTGTGTACAGTAGATTGACACATTAGAAAACCAAGACTTCAGTTATTTGCTCAAAAATCCCAGATTTCAAGTTATGGAACTGTGATCAAATCAAGATCTGTCCAGTTCCAAAGTCCATGTTTTCTAATGCTCCACTATACTAAAATCAAGTTTCATATGCCTAGAAGAATATTTCCTGGACATCTCTCAGGCATTATCCTTTTGATTATGACCTCTCTTCATCCTATCATCTGAACTATTAATTGTATGTTGGAGTTTTCCTTGTATCTGTCTTATTTCTGAACTTCTCTTTAGCAATTTCCATGCCTTTGCCCTTCTGCACTGTCGTTTGATTTTTTTCTTGAGATGTCTCTCCAAATTCACGGTTCTCTGCTTAGCTGTGTTTACCATACTATTTAACTCATTTACTGACTCTTTTATTTTAACGACCAAATCAGATTTTTCTGTTAATTATAGTTTCTTGTTGTAAATGTTGTCTGTGAGCGCATCTTTACAACAAACTGTCTTTGATAGGGTTTCTTTTCTCAGCCTATTATTTGTTTTTGTGATTATTTTTACCAGGGGGCTATGAATTCAAAGTTCCTAAACTAGACAGTCACTACACTGATCTCATAGCTGCACACTATTTCAGCACACTTAGATGCAAACAAAAGATACCTAGCACAAACATGCAGTAGTTAACCTTTGCAATCATCCTGAAGGCAGTCAAGGAGGAGGGCAGTTAATATAGGCTAGACCAGGTATCTACAAACTGTGGACCTTAAGCCACCTCCCACCTGTTGACTGTTTTTTCAAGACCTGCATGCTAAGAATGGTTTTTACATTTTCAAATTGTTGAAAAAATACAAATGATATTTTGTGACATGTGCAAATGACATGAAATTTAAATTTTAGGGTCCATAAACAAAGATTTATTGGGGCACACCATGCCCATTTATTTACATATTATCTTGGCTACTCTCATCCTACAACAGCAAAGTGGAGGGATTGCAACAGAGACCGTATGGCTCACATAGCCTAAAATATTTGCTATCTGGCCCTTTACAGAAAAAGTTTGCTAGGTTAGGTCATCTAATTGAAATCATTCCTGTTTGAAAGTGAAAGAACACTCCACAGCTGTGTGTCAAAATTTTCTACTGATGTAAAGCAAAACTCAGAGCATAAAAGATAAGGGATTACCACCTTTTTTAAGATACCAAGGTAACATTTTTTATAATTTCCCCAGGTTTTTAAATTTGCCCATGATTTTCTCAGGAAAACATGCCACTCCCCACTGTGACCACCAGATGGCGGTTGCAATGATGGCTCAATAACACATGAACATTTACTTATGAAGATACCTTATGCATAATTTAAAAACAACACTTTCTGAACAGTATGAATTTAGAGATCAGCTAAATCATGCCAAATTCAGAATTACCTTGGTGGAGAAACAGGCCGGGGCTCAAAGCTTAACTTGTAGGGCAGTGGGGGTGCTGCTGGAGTAAGTGACCTATGGTTGGTCTTGGCCCACAGTCTCAAACTGTAATTTACAAAGGATAGTCTACAATACTTGTGAAAAAGGCAAGCCCCCAAGCCACATTGTCAGTCTTCCTCAGCAATATAAATACTGCATTTTTTAGACCAACATTATATTTGACTTGGATGTAGGTAATCTAAAGACAACAGATGTAAAGATACTGATTTTAGGAGATTTCTTTTCTCTATGCCTTACTAAAAGGATAGCTGGTTGCACAAATTACAAGGCCCAATGAGGTACAAGGACACTGGGGTCCACTTCACTGGCAGGGGTTCAAACTCTGGGCCAGAGCAGACAAAGCTCTTTCTCAAACTTCAGTAACCAGGAAGAGGGGCAGAAAGAATTGGAAAGGTTCCATCTAAATAGAATGATGTCCAGTCAGGGTTTCCAAAGTGGTGCTTTGGCTAGAACATAACTTAGAAGGATGCTGGAGGGACCTGGGGCCTCTATGTGAACAGGTGCCGTGTGTGGAGGCAGCAAGAGCCATCCTAGACCTATGTGATGACAGATTTACTTAGTTCTGCTTAGATAGGGGTGAAGGGGCAAGGCAAGGCTGAACGGGCACCCTGAATCTAGAAGTTTCTCTAACTCTTTAGGATGAGGAAAGTAGGAAAGCAAGGTCTTGGTGATCTTTTGTTCTCTTGTGATCTTCTAGTAGATCTGTTCTCTAAACTCACTGATTTAAAGCAATACATCTATTCCAGAATCCGTATCACCTTTTGTTATAAAATTAAGGGTAAATACAGAAACTTTTATATTGAACATATGCTCATCCTCATAAGTGCCTTCTTCTTTCTTTACTAAGTGTAATGTTCTAAGCAGCTTCTAAAACATAGGAAAACCCTTTAACAGCCTGGTCTGAGGCATTTAGATGATTTTTGTTTGTAGGACCCTAGGTTCTATATTTTAGAATCACTGTTATAAATTCATGAGTGTTCAACGAGTGGACATTAAGTGAATGAATCAAAGAATACGGTTTGATTTTAAAAGCAATGCAATCCACTATTTTGTGTGTTTCCATGTTCTTTCTTTTTGTATCTTTTCCTTCACGAACATAGAAAATGGAGAAATGTATAGGACTTCACAGCTCACTTCTTGGTTAAAAACTCCTGTGTCTGTATTCCCAGTCTTGTCCTCTCTTTAGACCTTCAGTTGCCAGCTGTATGTTTCCACATACATGTGAAACACTGTAGTCAGGAAAAGTAAATTCACCGTCTTCTTCTTCCGACATCTCTTCAGATCACTGCCGTTTTTCTAGTCAAGCACACACAAAACCTTGGAGTCATCTTTCCTTGTTCTTTCTCATCTGCTTCCCTGCTGGCTTTGTATTGTGTCAACTTAGCTCAGCTATGGCTAGGTTTCCTAATATTTCCTTTGCCATTTGGTTATGGGTAGTATTGATTGTGCAAGGCATTTTTGAAGCAGAAGTTCTATCTTGTACACTCTGAGGGTTTGTGGAGGGCTTCTGCACGTTGTCACCAATCCACTGTCATGAGGCCAGAACTTGCACCTACTGCAGCTCCTCCACTTCCTACTGATGCCCCCTTAGTTTAGTCGAGGAAGGCCTGGGTCAAGTGCACAGACAGCTAGCTCTCTTACAAAGGGCCTGGTCTTGCCAAAGCCATCAAGTTTGTCTTCCAGGTTGCTGATCTTCATAGATTCACCAGCTCCCACAATTGCATAAGCCTTATCTCCTGCGAGCGCATCTGTTGTGTGTCCATCTTAGGCTGCTTGCAATGTCATAAGAAGATACCACAAACTGGGTGGCTTCAACAACAGGCATTTCTTCCTTGATGTCAAGATCAAGGCACCAGAATTGTTGGGTTCTGGTAAGGGCCTTTTTCCTGGTTTGCAGATGTCACCTTCTCAATGTGCCTTCAGATGGTGGGAAGCAGAGAGAGGAAGCTCTCCGGTGTCTATTCTCATGAAGGCATTAATGACATCATGAGGCCCCTCTCTTACGACCTCGTGTGGACCTAATCACTTCCCAAAGACCCCACCTCCAAATACCAACACATTGGGAGTTGAGGCTTCAACATTTGAATTTGGAGGGACACAATTCAGTCCATTGCACCGTCCTAGAAGTTCTTTTCCCATTGAGCCCTGATGGTTACAGCCACCCTTGTTACTCTGGAATTTCTATAAGATGTTGAGATTCAATGTACCTGTTTCTTATCTCAGTGGCCTTTGCCACTATTCCAGTTCAGAATCCTTTCCCTGAACGTGGATTTCTGTAGAAGCTTCCTGGTTGAGCCTCCCACCCCAGTCTCATCCTGCCCTTGCTGGATCATTCAGGCCTCAAAAACAACAGCATCTCTTTATATCTCAACAAATTCAGTTTGGGTACTTTTCTATTTCAAGGAATTTTACTTTTTTCTTACATATATCTTCTTACCCATTTGTTAACACATGTGTGTGGGCAAATTCCTTGGCCTCTCTGTGACTCAGTTTCCTTAGCTATAAAATGGAGATCTTAATAGTGTTCCCTCAGATGGCTGTTGTGGGCATTAAATGAGTTAACAAATGTGAAGTGTTTAGAAGTCTGTCTGTGTGCCTCTTAGAAAGTTCTCTATAAGAGTTGGCTATTAGTATGAGTCATTACAGTTCCCGTTGCATAGCCTCTGAAATAGCCCACAGATGTTCCAGGCTCTGCTTTTGTGCCTTTACTTGTGTAAAGCAGACCAGCCACTTGAAAAGATAAGATGATGCCTACTGCTAGCAAGTAGTTTAGACAGAGGAAAGACTTCCAGAGCATATGTTGGGGCTGTGCTGGACTTGTCAGACCTCCTACCCTGAAAAATACACAGCTCCCTCCTCCTAACCATACCCCATTCACAGCACCCTGAAGGAGAATCTGTGATGGCATGAGGTGGCCACCTGGTTGGACTGGGGTCACCTAAGAACCCAAGAAATGACAGCGTCTCCATAGCTTGAATAGATCCCTGAGGGGAACTGGTGTAAAGGACTTGCCTAATAAGGTGGTTGCAACTAGCGAGGCTGATGAGGGTAGATTCCAGTGGGATCTGGAGGAAACCCAATGCACATCAGCCAACAGAACATGCAGAATAATGGAGCAGACAGAGGAAAACAGATGTGCCCTGAGAGAGATGCCGGGAGCCTCAGAGAGATGAGAGGGAAGGGAGTCCCGAAAACAGCCCAGGGGCCTGCGAGGAGGAGCAGTTATTGCCCTAGTGTGGTTTATTGCCTCCTATATTACCTGCTACCTTTTGAAAGGAGGCCTTCTTAGCTTAGAACCCTAAGCAGCTAAATCGAGAAGGTGATTTTCAAGAAGTCAAGGAAAGAGAGGATGGGGAAAGATGTGCACTGAGACATAACTGTCTTGTTGAGGGAATTTGGATAAGGCTGATGAAATCCTGGCTAAAGGGCTGTTTTTGTATAACCGCCTCCCTCCCCTTCGCCCCAGGATCAGCCAGGCTTCCCTTGGCAAATATAGAGCAGAGATACTTATGTATCTTATGAGTCAAAAGTAGAGGGCAGTGCCTGTGGCTCAGTGGGTAGGGCGCCGGCCCTATATACTGAGGGTGGCGGGTTCAAACCCAGCCCTGGCCAAAATGCAACAAAAAAATAGCCAGGCATTGTGGCGGATGCCTGTAGTCCCAGCTACTTGGGAGGCTGAGGCAGGAGAATCACCTAAGCCCAGGAATTGGAGGTTGCTGTGAGCTGTGATGCCATGGCACTCTACCATAGGCGATAAAGTGAGAATGCCTCTAAAAAAAAAAAAGTGTCAAAAGTAGATAGGACATGGGGCCCAGGAAGTGTTGGCATGTCTGTTTTGGACTACATGTTGGTATTTGATTTCTGTATTAATTTCTAAGGGCATTAAGTACCGCAAACTGGGTAGTTCCTAGAGGTAGACATTTATTGCTCACAGTTTCAGAGATCAAAAGTCTGAAATGAAGGTGTCAGGGGTGCCCTGCTCCCTGAAGGCCCTTAGGGGAGAATCCTTCCTTGCCTCTTCCAACTTCTGGTGGTTGCTGGCAATCCCTGGCATCCCTTGCCTTATAGACACATTTCTCCAGTCTCTGCCTTTGTCACCATATGGCTGTCTTCTCACTATGTGTCTCTCCTCTTTTTTTAAGGACACTACTCATATTGGATTAAGAGCCCAGCATATTCTAGGATGACCTCATCTTAAGTATATCTGCAACCACCCTGTTTCTAAATAAGGTCACATTGTGTACCACTAGAGCTTAGAACTTCAACTTATATTTTGGGGGAACAAAATCCAATCCACAAAAATTACTAAGATTTTTATTTTATCTTAAAATTGTTTTGAGTTACAGAAGTTCATTCATGATGGCAGGGTGCCATCTGTCCCTTGATATTAGTGTTCCTCGTCTATCACGTAGTATGGTCCCTGCAAGGCAGCAGCCCAGCACAGCATTGCTTTTTCTAGCTGCCTTTGCTTTCAGGTATAACCATAGTTCACACTGATGACATGTGAATTCAAATCTTCAAAGACATTGATACCTTTTCTGTTCTTTTTTCCCTGATGCAATGCACTTCAGGTCTTAGGGGATGGCCAATCTCTATGGAAAAAAACTGTCTGCTCAGTGACATAAAATATCCAAGTTGGTTGGTTGTGGTGGTGAGAACTAAACTTCTGTCCTATTTAATTTAGCTATTGGACTTTAAGTGGTTTACTTGTTATAGAAGCTAGCAGTATCTTAACTAGTACATTCAAAAGTCACAATTGGTTTACTTTTCATTGTATTCTCATGTAACATTATATTCTCATGTAACTTGGTATTCTGCACCTTTACGTTCTGATATGCTTTGAAGTTAAAAATTATAGGAAAACAAACAAAAAAAAGATATTATCTGAACTTTGGACAAACTGCAGAGATAGATACTATGTTTCTCCAAAGTAAAAAAGTCCTATGTATTCCAGATATGTCAGTTATATTAATAATTTCTTCACTAATTATTTTGATTATTTTTATATTACTATTAATAATGGAGTGCTTATACTCCTAATACCACATAAATAAGGAGAAAATTAAGGAGATGGAGGGAGCAGTGTATTCTTCATAGGTTGTTTTCTTTTCATTTATCATTCCAATATCATATGGTCCTACCCAGATTTGGGATGAGAATATAAGGCTATTTTAATTCTCCAATGTATAGACTTTGAGCCAGATATCTTTATTATGTGCATTAAATTCTTTTGGCTCAGACATCTCTGGTGACTAGATCATTATCCACATTTTAGGATTTCTAGAAGAAAATGAAGAAGCCTAAGAGATGTCCCAGAAGAAAAGGCATTGTCATCCTGTACAGAGATTTTAGAACAAAGCATTCTAAATAGAGATGGTAGAAAGGCTTTATGAAAGAACATTCTTCTGGTTCTGACAGATTTACCTAGGTCCTCCAACTTGAGAACCCAGGGACAGTTGGCAATGCCTGGGGACAGGTTTGGTTGTGACACCTATGTGGGGCTGGCATGTGTGCAACTGGAATCTAGTGGGTAGAGATCAGGGACACTGATCAATATCCTACACTGTAGAAATCAGTCTCCCAATAAAAAATTATTCAGTTCCCACTTAGTCATACAGAAGTTGAGAAACTCTGACAAAGTATAATACATGAAAATAATTTAGATTGAAGCTATTTGTTTCATTCTCAAAGTTGAAGGTTCAAACAGAATAATGATGAGAATCCTAAGAATATGAGTAACTTCCACTGAAATCTGACTATGTGCCAAATATTATGATAACTGCTTTACATAAGCGGAAGTGCTTTACATCAGTGATACAGGGCAAGAAGTGATCTACAAATTCCCACATCTCAGCTTTGCTTTTGATGAAGAAAATAAAGATGAAAATCTAGGAAATAGAAAACTAAAGTCCTTCAAACACTAATTTAGAAGTCAAGTAGTATGGAATTAAACTATCATAAAAGCTTAACTCGGTGAGTGCTAAAACTTTTAGAGAAAAAAAAACCCATGAAAACATCCAGTCAAGCATATATTACTCAAACAAACAAGAAGATAATAGTACATCTTTTTGAAGAATATTTATCCCTTTGAGAAAACACGCATGCTATAATGTTCAATTAAAAAAATCAGCTATAAAACTTGAAGAAAATATTATCCCAATTCCTAGCTATGTTTTTTGATGAATGAATGCATTGATAAAAATATTGAAGAAAAAAAATACTGCAATGAAATAAACTAAAATATTGTCTGTAGTCATTGAGACAATTTCTTCTTTACTACTTTGATTATTACGTGAATTTTCCACATTCAGCATGTATTATACACTACAAAGAGAGGGAGGGAAGAAAAGGAACTGGGGGAGAGGGACCAAATCTCCTTGGACAGAAAGAATTTTAACACCATCAGTGAATAGAGAAGGGTTTTTGATTGAACTATTTATGAATGTTTATATTGGCCGTATTCATGAATTGTATGGAATAACTCTGGTGGGATAAAGGACTCTCTTTCCATATTTTAGCAAATCTAAGCAAAGCATGACTAATTAGTTCACCTACCCAAATGTGCTTTGGAGGCCTTAATTTTCTTTGTGCTGTATTTATTTTTGTTGGGTTTTCTCTTGAAAGCATATGTAAAAGAGAGAAATAAACCGTTTAAACACTAGACACAGCTATTTCAAACATTCTCAGGCTAAATAGAGAAAAAAGTGATAAAAATTGTTTTACTTATTTAGTATTTGTATATAATGATTCTTTTACTAATGAGTCAAAGAACTGACTGGTGAGAGGAATTTTTTTCACCTATCATGTGTTTTATTTCAGTTTGATAGTTTTCATGACTCAGATACCTTAGAGAACTCTGATTTCTGACCACAAAAGCCTAAGATAAACGGTATGGAACCGTTAAAAAAATAACTTAGTAGTGTGAGCTTTGTAGGTGGGAATATAGCAAGGTACACTGACATTCAGAAACCTTCTCTCTTCAGTTGCAGACATAGATGAAAAGACTCCAGCCCAAATGTAGGAAAGGTCTCTCTCAACACAAGAAATCATCTCTTCTAAAATGAAACAAACGGTATTTTGCAAACTATTTATAAATTTTACATTGTGTCAGCAGAGAGGCCCTTCCAATCAGGGATGATAAAAATGAGGCCCATTTCTCATTTTCTTTATCATTATTAAAAACATTTCATCAACATCTGTGCTCATGTGGTGGTAGACCAGTGGATCTCAACCAGGGTGATTTTTCCCCTCCTCTTGGTGACATTTGGTTATATCCGTGGACATTTTTTGAGTGTCACAACTGGGGAACAAGGGCATATCTCCTGGGTAGAGGCCAGGGACTCTAACTTTAAGGCATGTGTTCAGTAGATACATGAATTGTCAACATTGATCTTATTCCCAAATTGGATTTAGAATTTTTAAGGTATCTGTTACTGAGAATTAATTGATAGGAGCCCTCAAATCGTGAATCCAAGACATTCAGCACAAACTATGTAATTTGCAATTATAAAAGCTGATATGATTTATAATTTAAATTCATATACATTTGTTCCTATATGGGAATTTTTCTTATTCTGAAAAATAGGCTTAAATGCATATAGTATTTGTATGATAGGAAGTGATAAGTAAGCTGCTGTCTCTTAGCACAAGTAGTGTAAATATTGGTGAAGTCTCCAAGTAGAGCCCCATGCTCTATATTTTGCTTTCTTAGTATATAAAATATATAAAATGAGGCAACTGACTAGATGACCTTGGAGAGATTTCCAAAACTATCTCTTCTAAGCTGAGATAGTCACTCAAAACCCTCTCTTAGCTTTAAGTTTTGCTAGAGTGAGAGGAGGGTAATTTGAAGTCTAATGTCATTCCATTCTCAATGAATAGAAAAGAACATGGGCATATGAAAAAGAGAGGAAAATCTTCTCACGGTGAGTAAACTAAGAAAAGAAGGAGTAGGAGGGAGGGGATTGATAGGAAGGTATGATGAAGGAACCAGGGAGTGCCCCCCACCCAATTTGTTTTGATAGCTGTCCACTGCTCCTGAGCCTTTTGGGAAATCGCAAAGCCTGGCCTCTGCCATCACATCTATACTGTCCTCGAGGGTTTTCTTCTCTGAACCCAACTCCTTGTGGACAAGGTTCTTGCTCTCCAAGACCTCATAGCGTGGATGGGAATGATCAAGGTAGTAATTTAAGTCGGTTATATGGGGTTGTGAAAAAATACATGTACATGAGACTGAATAATTTTAAAACAAAATAAATTTATTTCCCCAAAGTTTTGGGGGCTGAGAAGTCCAGGATCAAGGTGCCAGCATCTAGTCTACTGAGGACCTTCTTACTGCGTCCTCATGTGGCAGGTGGAGGGGCAAGCTGGCTGAACCCTTCATGAAGCCTCTTTTATAAAGGCCTTAATCCCATCAATAAGGGAGGAACCCTCATGGCTTAATCATCTCTTAAAAGCCTCATCTATTAATATTATCACATTGGTAACACCTCAATTTTGGAGGGAATACATTCAAACCATAGCATTCTATAACCACATGATGTGGCATGTGCCATAATATACATAGAAGAATGAATAACTCATCACATCTGCAGTGGTAGAGCATTTCAACCAAGAAAGGCATCAGAAATAAGGTATCATTTTAGTTGTTCTTGGAGAAATGTTCTGGGTGGACAAGGGTAGGAAGGGGCTGTTGAGAAAAGGACCAGCATGAACAAATGGTCAGATGGGGGAATGCAGGGAAATATCTGATCTGTCTGAAAGAATGCTTTGTGGGGAATTAGTTGGATGTGCATCTACAGAAAGGGGGGAAGGTATATGTGATTGTTTATACTAGAAATGTGGGTTCTAGATAGTTCTGGAGAACATATATGCCATGAGAGGAGCAGAATTTATTGTGCAAGCAAGAATAACTCATTAGATGAATTTAATCATGGAACTGATGGGAACAGGTCTGTGCTTTAGAAAAATGCTTCTGTGGCAGCGAAGAAGATGCATTTGAGGAGAAGGGGAATTGAGGCTGTGAGAGACCCCAGGAAGGAGCCATCTCTTTATCTAGGAGGGAGAAGGTAAAGCATGAACTGAAGTGATGACCATGGAGGCTGAGAAAAGGAGCTGCCATATGAACCAGCATCAGAACACAAAATACCTACGGAACACCCAGAAGCTGGGAGAAAGAGGGAGTAACACCTGCATGAAAGATCCTTGATGAAAGGAGAAATACAGAACTAGTGAGTGGGTTCAATTTCACCTTCTCTCTTGCCGCCAATGGCCATCTTCCCATTGCCTTGTGCATGGTAGGTACTCAATAAATATTTGTTGAATGATGTCCTTAATTAGGTTAATTTTGTCATGCTATTCTCACACATATATTTTAGAAATAAGTTGTTTTTGGTTTTATTCATCACTTTTGAATTTCTCTAGTAGATAAGGATAATTCATGACACTTATGAAAATATCAATATGTCAGGAATAGGGAGCATTCTTTTTATTTCCCTTCTCTTTCATTTTTTTTCTGTTTCAGAAATTCACTTTGGCATTCTAATTAAAATGGAAAAACAAAAAATACATAAACAATAGGGTTTTTAGGTGTTTATTATAATGAATGTGTGAATTACCCAGTTTGCCTTCAGTAGAAGGCTAGTTGAGAAGAACCTAGTGGTGAAGACTGAGTAGGTTTGGTTAGAGCTGGCTATGCTGTGGAGATGTCAGCATTGTGCTTCTTCAGGGTCCAAACTGGCCTCCTCCTTGGGATGAATGACAAAAGGGAAGGAGGGAGAGGGTGGGGGGACAAGGGGTGTGGTACACATTTTGGGAGCAGGACACAATTATAAGAAGGTCCTTACCTAACAAAAGCAATCACTGTACCTTAGTTCTGTGTACCCTTAATGAATCGCCAACAATAAATAAATAAATACATATATATGTGTGTGTGTGTGTGTGTGTGTGTGTATGTGTATATATATAATATCAAAATAGTCCCATTTAAAACTAAGCATGATTTTTCAATGGAATTAATTTTTCTAATTTTTCATCCATTGGCACTGGGAGTTGTTTTTGAGAAGCGTTTGTTTTTCAACTTGTCCATTGAGAAGAAATTCATTCCCTCTCCCTTGTCTATAGGGTAACAGCAATCATAAGATAATTCCTCTTTCATTGCTCTCTTAACATTCTCTATATCACGGGAAATTTTCCCCTCAGTCTTTATTACTGTACCTTCTAAGTGTTAATTAGCTAATTCAATTTGTTACTCAATTGCTGTCATTTTAAAAAGTCTATTGTATGGAGCGGTGCCTGTGGCTCAAAGGAGTAGGGCTTGAGCTCCATATGCTGGAGGTTGGGGGTTCAAACCTAACCCTGGCCAAAAAAAAAAAAAAAGTCTATTATATGTAAATCCCTGTGCAAATTGCTGTTTGAAAAGCAAAAGCAAGAAATACAGTTGCTTAGTATACATATAGTAGAGCAAAACAGAAACACATGAAAATGTAAATAACAAATGGATAATATAAAATACACCATCAGATGAGAGGAGAAAGAGAATGCAGGCAGAACATGCTTGATTGCTTTGCACAGGGGATCACCAGACCTTATGGGGGTGTAGAGAAGAGCAAGGTGTGCATGGGTAGGAAGAGTTTGGGTGGCTTCATAAAGTGGGGAACGTCCTCATCAGGCCATGCAGAGTTTGAGTGGGCAGAGGGAAAGAAGGATAGCAGCATGGGGGACACAGTAAGAAATCTGGGTGGGGAGGAAGTCCCCCTATTTGGGAGTCCCCGATAGGGACAGTGTGGCTGGCATCTAAAGTTAAAGGTGGAGACTAGCCAGCCTGGGAAATTGAGGTTGGAGTCAGCCCATGGAAAGTCTTGCTCATGACAACAAGGAAGAATTTGGAGCTTACCTCCTCTATGTTGGATGATTTATTCTACCAAGTTTTTGTGGAGTGCCAGACATAGTCCTGGGAACTGATAATATAACAGTGATTTAGACACTTAAGGTACCTGCTGCCGTGGAGTCCTCATTGTAGCAGGGAGGACAGAAAATAAACCAGAAAACAAATGAACAAGATAATTTGAGATAATAGCATTCATGGTGAAAAGAATAAATCAGGATGATGAGGAAGAGGGTGACTTAGGGCTAGGGATCAATTTCGATCATATTTTCTTAAAAAACAAAGAATTGACCCTACCAAAACATAGTTCTAGGAAGCTACCTTTATCTTTGCTTAATAAATATTCATACATTAATGGGAAAAAGCAGGCTCCTGGCCTCTTCTCCTCTTCTTACTTTTATAAAGCATTTATTGAGTGGGGATGTTCTGGGGACGATTCCTCAACTTTGTTTTCTAATTTAATTAAAAAGCCTTCTAATAATAGAGAGTCTTAATGCAAGTAGAAAAGTGAGAAGTCCAAGGCAAGTTAACGCCTACTCAGTTTAGGTCAACAGGCAGTTTCTTTTTTTCGGTTTTTGTTGATGACAGTATTACTGAAGAAGCCAAGTTTTTTGGTAAAAGGCAGGGGAGGGAGGCCCACATGTTGGGCTTCTCCTTGATCCATACAGTGTCAGAGACTATAAACTACATCTGGGCCCATATGTTCCCTCACTTCCATGGAATATAATCATTTTTAAACAAAGGAAAAAATAAATACACCCTAATGCTTGCTCATTTAGACTCTGTGTTTACCCAGGTTTGTGAATCAACACCATTTTAGGCAGTCCAGATTTGCCCAAATGAGGCCCCTTGACCAGATGTGTTATGCTAAGCCAGCACCATAGTCAGCAGAACTTCCTATGAATATGAACAAAAATGAGCATTTCAGATAAGAAATGATCTCCTGTACTTTATGCCAGAAAACAACTGTGTGAGTTTAAGAGTCCTGGTTGAGGATTTCTGAAGCAAGATGATTTCATAACAATGTTGGTTGCTTCTTTATCCTTAACAGCTTTAGTTTTTCATTTGAATTAAGTGCATGCTGTAATTTGCCATTCAAAACATAAACTCCCTTCTCTGCCATACTCTCCCATCTTGTTATCTTTTCTCCCAACCGCTTTGATCTCCCTAATCTCCTAAATCCTGCCCAGAGATGGAGGCTTTAGCAGTTCACTGTACTGGCCCTTCACCAGAAAAGCGCAGCTTCCCCCACTTCAAGTCTTAGTCATTCTGCACCTCCTTTCAACCTGTAGCCAGAAAGTCAGCACAATGTAGCAGAAAAAGGTGGGCTTTGAACTCAGCAAGACCAAGGTTTGAAAAACAATGCTGCCCATGTGGCTCTGGGAATCATTTCACTTTTCACAGCTGCACTTCCCCACCTCTACTGTGTGGATGACTGACATAGTAAATGCTTGCCATTTCTGAAGCTTGCATAAAATAATGAATATAAGCTGCAGTTAATATATGTGAATATAAATGCCTGGCACACTGAAGGTAATATACAGACGAATGTTTGAAATTTGAGTCTCCTGTTCCCCCCTCTTTCCCCCTAATTCCTTGGAAAAATTACTATTATTTTCTATATGTACACTGAGTATCTTTTTCCCTTTATGATTCCATAATGTCTTGGAACTATGATTTTTAGACCTTCATGTGCATACGAATCATTTGGGGATCTTGTTACAATGTAGACTCTTCTGATTCAAAGAGCCTGAGGTTGGGCTGACGCTATAGTTTCAGAATGCATATTCACATTTCAGGCAATGAGTAGGGACAAAATCATATAAGCTGTTTTCCTTTATCAAGACAGCAAAAACCGTTTCAGATGCCCCTAGAACTTCAGCTTATGTTCTACTTAGCATCTAGGTGTCACATTGTCCAACCCACACTCCAAACCAGATTGGGAAAGTGAGTCTTCTGGGAAGAAGGGGAGAGTGGCAGCTAGCAGAGTTGCTCCATCTAGGTTTCTTCTACTTTTGTTAAGGAACATCCACATAGCTTTCCTCTGATACCTAACCTTTCCATACATTCGGGACCAGGCAATTAAGTTGGTGAACTCATCCTGGAAGAAGGGCCATCTACCTCATTGCTGAATATCACTAGTCACCTTTGAGGTCCTCTCCTTGGTAAACTATGTACCAATGCAGTGCTTACTCCACGCTTTAAAGCAGTTTCGGAACTCTTTTTTCTAGAATGGCCATCAGAGTTGTCATCGTATGAGGTCTGACAATGAAGTTTGAGAATTCATCCTAGAAGAAGTCTTCATATCTCATTGCTGAACGTCACTAAGGTCACCAGATGGCCAATGGGAGAACTTCAAAGGTGACCAGAGTGATATTACTAACCCTTAGAAGGGTTAGCTTCCTCAATGGATCAATTGCTTTTTACAGCTCTTATGTCACGTAGGACTAACATAATATCCATGATTACACAAAATATAATTGTGAGTTAATAAAATCAGCTTTCAATTCCTTAAGAAAACATTCAGATTCTTCCTGAAAACAGACCACATCACTCCTGGTAAGTAATTTGAACTCTTCAATTAAATAGTTTAATTTACATTTAAATTAGGTCTCAGTGAAGGAATTAGATGTCAAGAAAGATAGGTCAAAGAGAACATGGGAATGTTAATCCCCCTGGCTATAAATAGAAGACTAGTGATACACAGTAAACACAGATCAAAATTAAGGTCAAGAGGCAAGCCTAAAATAGACTTTGGAAATAGGACTTCTAAGGAGAAATTATTTTAGTAAAAATAACTCTAGCATCTATTTTAAGAAATCATGCAGGGGCGGTGCCTGTGGCTCAAAGGAGTAGGGAGCCGGCCCCATATACCGAAGGTGGTGGGTTCAAACCCCACCCTGGCCAAAAACTGCAAAAAAAAAAGAAAAGAAAAGAAAATCATGCATATTACAGTAATACATTTAACTAAGGGCAAATAAATTAGTGGGCGTCTAATGAAACTGCACAAAAAATAATTTTTAACAGGAAAAAGATAAGCAGATTTACTTTGTAAGAATGTTGAACAAACTCTATGGAAATAGGAAAGAGAAAAAGGTTCGTATTTCACAGAGTCAAATTAGAGGTCAATAATAAAATCAGATTCACATTATGCAAGACTATATTTACATTTCTACCAACATTACTTTATGAATCAGTTGTCAATATATATGAGTCTCTTGAGTCTCTTAGAGGCTATAAAGTAAAATGTTAAATCAACGTAATTGCCTCTGTGTCCTAGGGATAGCATGAAATAAATAAATAAATACATAAATTAGTTAATTGAGAGAGAGAAAAAGAAAGAAATAAAAATAACCCAACCCCCATTTCCAGAGATGATATGTAAAGACCTGGTTTTGGCTTTGGTTTAGACACTTGTTTCTGCCACCTTCTTTTGGTTGTTTGACCTCAGTCTCTTCCCCCCTCCATTGGAGCAATGTTGACAATGTACAATTGGTCTGAAAGTCAAGTGAGAGGATATAGGGAAGGTTTCAGGCATGCAGTAGGCCCTCAAAATGTTCAATTTTGGTCCTCTGTACCTTTCAGAGAATACCCACTCTGCTTTCTGTTGTTGCTTGGTTTTCTGATGACACACTATTAGAACAGTTCTTGGAGGGAAAGCACAGTAGAAAAGAGCATAAGATCCTAACAGAGTTACTTTTTTATTTTAAAGTGTTGTTAAGTCCCCAGGACAGTAGGAAGAAAGACTAAAATAACATGTAAGAGGCAAATGTAACTGATTTGATAATTCCTCACTGTTTCATCATTTGAGTTTCAACCTTGAGCAAACTTCATATAGTACAAATTATTAAGAGCTGATGAATTTCATAGACCAGATTGTGCTCAATGATAGCTTATTTTGTTTCATACTTAAAGTAATATCTTTTTTTAAAAATCCATGTCAATTAGTGGCTGAACTTAAGAAGTCTTACAGCAGACAGAACTTGGGCAGCAAAGATCTTTTTCAAAGAAAGTGCACTTTACTATCAACATTGCAGAAATGAGAGGCAACTTTCTCGTTGATGATGTTTTGAACTAAAAATGGTGTATTCACTATTATAGCAATATCACATAGACTGGTTTCTTCTTTGTGATATGGTGATCATCTTTGTCAATTGTTTCTGAGAAATCCCTGACACAAGTTAGAGCAGACAGGAGATGGAGGTAGGGTCAATTAATTCATTAAGCTCTGTGATCAAGGCTTTGGGGCTTTTCAAGGACTTACAAGTATTCTAGATTTTTTTTTTCTTGCAGTTTTTGGCCAGGGCCGGATTTGAACCCGCCACGTCTGGTTATATGGAGCCAGCACCCTACTCCTTTGAGCCACGGGTGCCGCCCAAGTATTCTAGATTTGAAATAAACTTATGGGCTAAAAAATACAAAGTGAGAATGGTAAGACAGAAAGGAATAAATGTTTAATTAAATGTCTACAAGGCCTAACATTGTGTCAACTTCAATAATTAATAAATTTAGTAACAATGTATAAATATGACACTTACAAACCATCTGTAAGTTTTTTTCTCACTTTGTGAGAGTTGGTGTGTATGTATGATGACAGCTGAGAAATTATGACCAATTCATAAGTTAAAAGTTTCTTGTAGCCAAATATCATAAAACATAATTATAAAATCCTGAACTTCTTTCACAGTAATGAATTATGCTTCCTGTGAGATGTAAGTTTGTTTTAATATGTTTTATGTAATGTAAAAAAGAGACTCCAAAAGTCAGAAAGCATAAGGCTACAGCACGTGCAGGCCAGCCCTGAAGGTATTTAAAAAGTATGAGCTGGTGAGCATCCATCTTACAGATCAGTATTTGATATGCAGTTATTGACGTTATTGGTGGGAAAGAAAAACCTCTAAATCTTATACTTTAATGGAGAATTTATCTTTAAAATCCACTCTCATCAATCACCCCCATCCTCCATCCAAAGTCCATACTGATTCTATGACTTTTTGTGTATAAAATTCTAGGCTTGGTTTTCATAGAATGTCATAATTTGCTCCTAATTAACCCAGTTCTCTACACCTGCCAAACTTTCAGGCATCAACACTGCTCTTGCTCATTGCCCTTCTGAATATATCCTTCACCTAGAATGGTACTCTTCAAACTTCATTCATTTACCATTTACAGAGCCTACAATGTGCCAGGCAGTGTGCTAGGTTTGGGGAATATGGAGGTGACAGAAATATAATCCCTGCTTGAAAGAACTAATAATCCATTTCCTTGCTACTCAGTCAGAATCTTTGGACTGGCAGACCCAGCATGACCATCACCCTGTAGGACTGCAGAATCTCAGGTCCTGCCTCAGACCTGCTGAACCAGAATCTGCCCTTTAATAAGATTCCCAGGTCATTCATATTCACATCAAAGTCTGAGAAGTACGTGGAGTAAGCAAAGACAGGTAAATAGTAAACTACTAAAAGGGTGGTGCACTATGGTCTGAATGAATATGCTACTATGCAAGGGCTACCCTTTGGGCTCAGCTTCTCCCTCTCCCACCAAGCCATTCATTCTCGCCCACTTCAGTTCCCAGTGCCCATTTCTGCCAGCAGCTTAGCTCTTCATCATACACCTTTCTCTTATTTGCTATTATTTTCAGCATGGAATGCTCTTCTTCCCAAACAGAGTCTGCATTGGCCAAGAGCAAGGATAGAGACTTTTTATACTTCTGTACCCCATGCAAATAACAGACATTTACTGAGCCTATATAATTAGCAGGTACTTTTGTCAGTTTAGCGAAACTACTGAGATAAAGTATGCTTTACCTGCTGAGAAGCCTTAAGAATATACTAGCTGATAGCATTGCTGGCAGTTGTAATATCCCCCAAGAGAGATTGGATTGAGACTACCTATCCATTTGAATGAAAATGAATGGAAGTCAGATGTTTCTTCAACTGCTTAGTATTACTGTTAAGCAAATGTGAGCAACTATTCAAGCAGGCATATCCCAGGCCTGCTAGGGCACTGTTTACTGGGAGAAAAATCAAGAAAAGAAAGACAGTGGCCAACATGTGGGTCCCCAATGCCTCATCACACTCTAGGGAAGTGCATAGCAATCTGGCAAGGCCAAGCATCAGACCCTAGAAGAGGTGAAAAATAAAATAGGGAGGGATCTTAAACAATCCAAAGGACAACAAGAATAGAGAAAAGAGAAAGAAAAGAAAAGCAAAAACTGGAAGTATGGCAAAGCATAACTTAAGATGGAAAAAACGAACCTAAATAGTTTTGTAACCACACTAATTGTAACTAAATTCTCTAGTTAAAAAGCAATGATCACAGTCCCCCTCAAAACTGCTTATAAATTGTATTGTTTAAAAGATACATCTGAAACGAAATAGCAATTGATAACTTTTCAATCTTACTGTTGAAAGTAAGATGACTGGAAAACTCATACCAAACAAATGTTAATAAAGGTTGAAATAAAAATAGTTGGTGTATCCATAGTACTATCAGACAAAATGTTAAGGCAAAATATATTACTATGTGTAATTTAATAATATATGACTGCATTATACACGAGATGTGTATGTGTGGAGGACACATATTACACAAAACAACTGGAGAATATATGCTTTGCAAACACACATGGAACTTTACAAAATATGATAACATAGTAGAACCTAAAATAATCTCAACAAATTTCAAAAAACCATGATCAGACGGCTCATCTCCTCTGATCACAACTTCATTAGAAATCAAGAAGAAAAAAAAACCCTGGAAAAGAAAATGAAAAAAAATATCCTATGATTTGAAAATTGAAAAAAAAAATTAAAAATATATAGTTTAAAAGAGAGATAGTACCAGAAATTAGAAAATCTTTACAATTTAAAAATGCTAAAAATAATATGGGGTGCTATAGCATGTGACTCTTATCCCAGTTACTCAGGAGGCTGAGGCAGGAGGATCATTTCAGCTCAGGAGTTTGAGGCCAGCCTAGGCAACATAGCAGAATCCTGTCTTCGAAAAAAAAAAATACTATACATCAAATTTGGGGGATGCAACTAAAATGGTATTTGACAGAAAGTTTATAGGCTAAAATGCTTATATTAGAAAAGAAGACTAAACATAAATTAAACGTGCAGATTAAGAAGTCAGAAAAGAAACAGAATAAGCTTGAAGAGTGTAGAAGGATGAGAACAATAAAGAACATAAGTGAAAAGATGTCAGCGGGTAGATTAAAATGAAAGCCAAGGTATTTATTTTATAAGGCTAACAGTAGTGACAAGCAACCGACAAAACTCATAAAACAGAGAAGGCAAAACCAAAACAAAATGAAACACCAACACTCTTAAGGATATAAAAACGGATAGCTACAAATGCCACAGAGATTTAAAAGATAATGAGAACCACTGGATGCGGGGGTAGACAGCTCTTTCCTTGCAAGGACGAGTACATGGCATAGGATTCATGCTGAGACAATACAAAGTCTTTTGATTTTCTCTGTAAAATTGGAAATAAAGACCCCAGATGTGAAGGAGAAACACAGATGGCAGTAAAGGACCTATCCTATAAAGCACCATGATTGATCTTTTTATTATAATCTTACTAGAATTTACTCATTTAAAAGAAGGATAATTATTCCCTTCAACAAAAATTTAGAGGCATTAAACTTACCGGTGATTGTACCTTTGCCTATTTGAGAACCCCTCTTCCAATATCATGCTTAGCATAACAGTAGTAAGCCCTTTGAGAATATATTTAAGGTTTTGACTCATATAAAAGGCACTTGAATCAATCTTGATAAGGAAGATGAGTAGGGGAGAAAAACACATATTTTTCAACCAAAATAATAAGTAACTTTTGAAGTAAAGAAACAAGTGTTATTTGGTTCTTGGCTGGTTTTGGAGGCCAAGAATATAATAGCTTTTCACACATTTTAAATAATAACAGCAGAAGGGTACCATCTCCATAGATAGTTATGGTGGAGATCGCACTCATCTGGCAGACCCTTAAAAAGAAAATAAAATTGCCTTACTCAAGGTAATCGCTCATTTAATGTTTGTTGGGTTGAGGAAACAGATGAATAAACCTATTGACTTAATATCTTACATATTAATTTCTTACATATCTTGTATGTTAAAGAACACATGTTGTTCTTATTGTCAATAGCGTATTTCTCTTTAATTTTTCAAGAAAATTTATTTTTAATTGCCAAATAATATGTACCTTTTTAAAATTTTTAAATTAGATCATAGCTATGTACATTGACGCATTCAGTATGCTGGTTTTATATACAATTTGAAATATTTTCACCAAACTGGTTAACATAGCCTTCATGGCATTTTCTTAGTTATTGTGTTAAGACATTTATATTCTACATTTAGAAAGATTCACATGTACCCTTGTAAGATGGACCATA
>CAUYQV010186888.1:0-17016 GCA_963574575.1 Galagoides demidoff | reverse complement strand
AAAGACTGATAACCAATACTGGTACAAAACTTGCAAATCACAAGTAAAAAACACACCAAAGTTGAACTCACCAATAACAAGTATGCATACTCGTACAAAGATATGGAAACTAAATAACCTTATGCTGAATGATAGCTGGGTCATAGAAGAGATTAAAAAGAAAATTGCCAAATTTTTGGAACAAAACAATAATGAAGACACAAAGTATCAGAACCTGTGGGACACTGCAAAGACAGTCCTAACAGGGAAATTTATAGCATTGAAAGCCTTTCTCAAGAGAATAGAAAGAAGGTGGCACTTGTGGCTCAAAAGAATAGGGCGCTGGCTGAGGTGGAGGGTTCAAACCTAGCCCTGGCCAAAAACTGCAAAAAAAAAAAAAGAATAGAATAACTAAAATTAGAGCAGGATTAAATGAAATCAAAAAGAAAAGAATTATTCAAAATATCAATGAATCAAAAAATTGGTTTTTTTGAAAAATTCAACAAAATTGTTAAACATTTGGCCAACCTAACCAAAAAATAGAATATTAAAGTCCCTACTATCATCAATCTGAAATGACAAAGGCAAAATAACAACAGATACCTCAGAAATCCAAAGAATTCTTAATGAATACTACAAAAAACTTTATTCTCAGAAATATGAAAATCTGAAAGAAATTGACCAATACTTGGAAGCACACCAACTTCCTAGACTTAATCAGAAAGAATTGGAAATGCTGAACAGATCTATATTAAGTACGGAAATGGAATCAACTATACGAAATCTCTCAAAAAAGAAGAGTCTGAGACCAGAGGGCTTCAAATCAGAATTTTACCAAACCTTTAAAGAGGAACCAGTACCTATATTACTTAACCTTTTCCAAAACATCGAAAACGGAGGAATACTTCCCAACACATTCTATGAAGCAAATATCATCCTGATCCCCATACCAGGAAAAGACCCAACAAGAAAAGAAAATTATAAACCAATATCTTTAATGAAAAAAAATATTCAATAAGATCCTAGCAAACAGAATCTAGCAACATATCAAATGAATTATATACCATGACCAAGTGGGTTTTATCCCAGGGTCTCAAGGTTAGTTCAATGTACATAAATTTATAAATATAATACATCACATAAACAAACTAAAAAACTAAGACCATATGATTCTCTCAATAGATGCAAAAAAAAGCTTTGACAATATCCAGCATCTTTTCATGATCAGAACACTTAAGAAAATAGGTATAGAAGGGACTTTTCATAAACTGATAGAGGCCGTCTATAGCAAACCCACAAAATCATACTGAATGGAGTAAATCATACAGGGTATACAAATAGGGTCAAAGACGATAAAACCGTCACCCTTTGCAGATGCTATGACTTTATACCTGGAAAACCCTAGGGATTCAACTACAAAACTCTTAGAAGTGATCAAGGAACACAGCATCTCGGGATACAAAATCAATAGTCACAAATCAGTAGCTTTTATATATACCAAAAGTAGTCAAGCTGAAAAAACAGTCAAGGATTCTACTCCCTTTACACTTGTGCCAAAGAAGATGAAATATTTGGGAATTTACCTACCAAAGGATGTGAAAGGTCTCTATAAAGAGAATTATGAAACTCTAAGAAAAGAAACAGCTGAAGATGTTAACAAATGGAAGAACATAGCATGTTCATGGCTGGGAAGAATAAACATTGTTAAAATGTCCATATTACCCAGAGCAATTTACAAATTTAATGCAATCCCTATCAAAGCACCACTGTCATACTTTAAAGATCTGGAAAAAACAGTACTTCATTTTATATGCAACCAGAAAAAACCTTGAATAGCCAAGACATTACTCAGAAATAAAAACAAAGCAGGAGAAATCATGCTACCAGACTTCAAATTGTACTATAAATCTATAGTGATTAAAACAGCATCATATTGGCACAAAAATAGAGAGGTAGATGTATGGAACAGAATTGAGAACCAAGAGATGAACCCAGACACTTATCATCACATCATTTGATCTTTGATAAGCCCATCAAAAATATAAATTTGGGGAAAGATTCCCTATTTAACAAATGGTGCTGGGAGAATTGGCTGGTGACTCATAGAAGACTGAACCCACACCTTTCAGCATTAACAAAAATTGACTCTCACTGGATAAAAGTCTTAAATGTAAGACATGAAATTATAAAGATTCTTAGAGAGAATGCAGAAGAAACACTTGAAGAAATTGGCCGGGGAGAATACTTTCTGAGGAGGACCCCCCCAGGCAATTGAATAAACACCAAAAATACATTACTTGGATCTGATCAAACTAAAAACTTCTGCACAGCCAAGAACACAGTAAGTAAAGCAAGCAGACACCCCTCAGAATGGAGAGGATATTTTCAGGTTATATTTCTGACAAAGGTTTGATAACCAGAATCCACAGAGAACTCAAACTTATTAATAAGTAAAGAACAAGAGCCGGGCATTGTGGCGGGTACCTGCAGTCCCAGCTACTCAGGAGGCTGAGGCAAGAGAATCGTTTAAGCCCAGGAGCTGGAGGTTGCTGTGAGCTGTGTGATGCCATGGCACTCTACCGAGGGAGATAAAGTGAGACTCTGTCTCCATTTAAAAAAAAAAAAAGAAATAAGCAAAGAACAAGTAATCCCATTTCATTGTGGGCAAGGAACTTACTTGAACAAAAGCTTCTCTGAAGAAGATAGACACAGGACCTACAGACACAAGAAAAAATGCTCATGATCTTTAATCATCAGAGAAATGCAAATAAAAACCACCTTGAGATATCATCTAACTCAGTAAGAGTGGCTTACATAAAAAATTCCAAATCTATAGATGTTGGCATGGATATGGAGAAAAGGGAACACTTCTGCACTGCTGGTGGGAATGCAAGCTAATACGTCCCTTTTGGAAAGAAGTATGCAGAATACTCAGGGATCTAAAAGTAGACCTGCCATTTGCTCCGGCAATTCCTCTACTAGGTGTATACCCAAAAGACCAAAAATCACTTTATAACAAAGATATTTGCACCAGATTGTTCATTGCAGCTCAATTCATAATAGCCAAGTCATGGAAGAAGCCTAAGTGCCCATCGACCCATGAATGAATTAATAAATTTTGGCATATGTATACCATGGAATATTATACAGCCTTAAAAAAGATGGAGACTTTACCTCTTTTACGTTTACATGGATGGAGCTGGAACATATCCTACTTAGTATAGTATCTCAAGAATGGAAGAAAAAATATCCAATGTACTCAGTACTATTATGAATCCAATTTACAAATACTCACATTTTCATATGAAGAATATATCACAACTATGGTCCAGGATGAAGGAGGGAGAGGGTATGGGATAAGAGGGGGGAGATCGAATGGAGGGAGAGTGAATGGTGGGATCACACCTATGGTGCATAATGTAAGGGTACATGTGGGATCTATTAAGTATAGAGTATAAACGTCTTAACACAATAATTAAGTAAATGAGATGAAGTATATAATAATCAGTGTGAAGTAAGCATTCCTAATTCTATATGAAATAAGCACATTGTACCTCATAAGTGCATTAATGTATACATGACCTATGTGTTTAAGATTTAAAAAAAAAAGAAAAAAATAAAGGCAAAAAAAATACAGCAAAGATAACTTGATCACTAGTGCAAAGCTGGGGGAAAAACAAGAACAAAGCAAAGAAGTGCAAAACTAGGAAATGGAAATATACTATCAGGAAAATATGATAAAGTTTGACCATATGTCCTATTTATGAAAAAAAATATAAATGATTTAGATTCTTCTTAAAAGATAAATATTCTCAAATTGCATCAAAATGAAATGTAAATATAAGCTGTTTATCAGGGATCCAACTCTTATAAAGGAAAATGATTGACAAATTAAAATAATAAAGTGATGGAAAAGATATGCCATGTAAATAACACTTAAGTTTTTCTCAACCCATTCATAGCTTTCCATCCCATCATCTCTCTCCTGTATGATTGCTACAAGAGCCTAATTGCAATCATTCTTTTTCCTTTTATTCTTATCTTTTTCCTTTGTGTTTGTGTCCCATACTGTGGTCAGACAAGCTTTTCTAAACTGCATTTTTATATGTTAGTCCCCTGCTTGAAATTCTAGTGAATTCATATTTTTTTTTTAGAGTAGAGTCCAAACTCCTTAATGTGGCTAATAAAGTATTGCATCATATGACCCCTGCTAACATCTATGACCTGATTTCTGGCTATTCCTTATATAGGAATATATAGGTGCTCTGATTCAGCACCTCTTTCTGTGATTTTGAGTTCTTCTAATATACATTCTCTGTCATCTGTGCCTATCAGCCTGCTATTCCTTTTACTTAAATCACTCTTCCCCACCTTTTTTGAACAGTCAGTTCTCAGCTTAGACACTGCTTCCTCTGGAAAGTGGACTACAATTTCTCTCCTTTCATCATAATTCTTATGATATTTACATCATATTTACTTATCTGTAACCATTTCCAGACTTTAGGTATATCAATTTAGTAGGGTAATTTTTAGTGTATAATGGAAGCTTGACAACTGCATGTTAAATAGATAGTAAAAATTCAAACATTCAAAAATAGTATGGATAGCAGCAATACCATCCCCCCAAAAAAATAAAAATTAAGGGTAAAACATTAAAAGAATGATAAGGGTATTGTGAGCAACCTCAGCGTGCCCCCTCACATTGTTCAGATCTTTTCTGTACCTAGTTGACTTCAACTGCTAATATGTATGTCTCTGAGGAAGAACTCTACCTGTGCCTACAACCCAACTCTATGCCCACAACAAGCCTGAAATGTCAAGGTACTAGCTCCTGGGAACATCCTTTAACCAGTGACTCTTGGGATAATTCGAAGGTGTATGTTTTGCACCATTTTCTAGTTTCCCACGAGACTAGACTCCATGGGCCACTGTGGTAGTGGTCTTCATAGCACACCCTTTGTGGGTGGTTTCCTTCCCTGTATTCCATCCCCATTTCCTGCTGGTTTTCCCTGTACTTCCCCCCAAATTGATATACATTTATCCTTGTTTCAGTGTTTGCTTATGGAGAAACCCAACCTTTCCTTTATATGGACTAAACAGAGTGACAATGTTGAAACCACTATATTGTTTTATTTTTATCATGGAAAACCTTGTGTAGGTAACAAAGTGGATGGAATGTGGTAATAAACTGCCATGTACCTAACACCTAGTTTCAACAATTATCAACTCAAGAAGCATGAATACCTTTGGGCCAAACATACAGAATCAAAGTATATAAATAGAAATATCAAAATGGGAATAATGATGCCAGATGTCAGAATAATAGCAGGAGACTATAACTTTCTCCATGTTTGACTTGTAACAGAAAAAACTGTAAAGATGTAAGTATATTTGAACAATTTAACACTAATTATTTTAATAATTTTATCAAAATATTTGCCATACAAATAGACTTCACTCCTTTTTACATGTTCTGTTCCCCTAAGAATTGGTAATGCATTAGCCATATGGAATATTTACATAATTCCAAGAAGTGTGGAATGTGTCACATTCTTTGACCATAATTCAATAAAGCTAGATACTATTAATATAATGCTCTAACTACTTAGAAATTATAAAAAATCTTCTAATTTACTCTTTGGTCAAAATGGAAATAAAAATTTGCCTTGTTCACTCAGGCAAATCAAGTGGACAGAACAAGTCTTCCAACAGCCACACAACCTGTCACAATTCGTCCTTTGTCTCTTTTTTCAGCATGGGTTGAAGGGGGGGGGTGGATGGGTGGAGAGAAGGTGACTCGAGGGATCACCTCTATGGTTTATCTTACAAGGGTACAAGCGAATCTTTCAAGATTAGAATATAAACGTCTTAACACAATAACTAAGAAAATGACATGAAGGCTATGTTAACCAGTTTAATGAAAATATTTCAAATTGTATATGAAAACACTACACTGTACCCCATGATTGCATTAATGTACACAGCTATCATTTAATAAAAAAAAAAAGAATTTGGGTGGGGCCCCTGAACCAAGGTGATCCCTTCACTAAGGGTGGCATACGACCTAGCATCTGGCCTGACAAAATAGGCTGGTCCATATGAACTAAGCCAGATAGCATTGCTGAAAACTTACCAGTGGCTTCCCTGCTTACTCAGAATCATTCTCTAGTCCACAGGGCCCTCCATGCACTCATCTATTCTGTCTCTATCTCACTTACTGTCAACTCTGCTTCCTGATAACTCCACACACAGCATCCTATTACTCCTCTAATGTACCAAGCACACACCTGTTCCTGAGCCTTTGCACCTCCCACCACTACCACTGCTTGAAGAGCTCTTCACATAGTCTCCTGATTCACTTTTGTCTTTCAAATGCTTCCTTTTCAGAAAGGCCTTACCTAGCCATTCTATCCAAAATAGCTTCTTCTTTCTCATCACTTTTGTTCCCTTACACTACTTAATTTTTCTTCTTTGTGCTTATAACCAACTATGTATCTAGTGTTTGACACCCCTTTAGAGACAAAGCTCTATGAGGTCTTTGTTTCTTATTTGGGGGGGGATGGAGGAGACTGAAACAGAACAGTGTCTGGAATACAGAAGATCTCAATAAATGTTTGTCAAATGAATAAATGGACTGAAAACAGATTAATTGCAAGATTTTTTTTTCATGTCTTTTAATAGATAGTTGATCTTCTCCCCATCCTCACCATGTGTGCAGAGTGTTCATGAACAAGGCCTTTAGCTCTCAAGTAAAAAATTGAAAATTTCTTCGTTATAGAGACATTTAAGGTTTATGAAAGCATGTTTCTTATGATATTTGGGGGTTCGATAGAGAAAAAAAGATACACTTTCCACCAATCACCCTAAAGCAAGATCTGCCAGTTCAAAGTTTTAGCTACATACACCTAGGTCAAACAGCATTTTAGTGCCTCACTCTTAAGGAGGGGACAAAAAAGGATCATCAGACATTTGAGAAAAGGGCTTACAAATTAGAGGTCATGGGTGAGCAAAAGATTGGAAGAAGGTCTTTGGGGAAATAGAGATAATACCAGGAACAGAGGAGTTCAAACAAAATATTATAAGAACATGATGGTGTTAAAAAATAACAATTGGAGAATAAGAGTAGACTCTTGGAAATTAATAACAGATAAAATAATACAAGGAGATAAATTATTAAACAAATTACACAGGAAAATTCCAATGATTAAAAATGGATTTTAAGATTGAAATAGCTTTTTAGATATTAAAATAAAACTTGCTTAGGAACAAAACTGTACGATTTCACCATGCAAAGGATAAAAAAAAAATCTCTAAGAGTTTACAGATAGGAGAACCCCACCCCCAACACACTTCTTAAAAAGAACGATTATCAGAATAGAATACTGCCTGTTAAAAGATTATAGAATGATGTTTCTGTGTTTCTGAGGGGAAAAGATTTTAAATCTAGGATTATATTTCTTCCTAAACTACCAATCAAGAATGAAGCTAGAATAAAGTTGTTTTAAGACATGTAAGAACTCAGAAAACTTATTACATTTGGGGGAGTTGTTTGAGGAAATACTGTAGCAAAAGATGGAGATCACCAAGAAAGCGAGACATGGGAGCCACAAAAGAGTGTAATAATCTATAATAGCACAGAAGACGCAGTTCCTCCCTTTTTGGCTTGCTAGACTATAGATTCTTGCAGTTAGGAATTACGTCCAATTCAGCTTTCTCCATTCAGTACCCAGATGGAGTCTGAGGGGAGTACAAAAGAGAGTGCTTTTGGAGGTAGGGGTGTTATGAAAAAGTGCCAACTAGTGAAACTTGCAGTGTCCAAGGATTTGCTCTTTAGCTCTCAATGCATAATGCATGGAAACTATTTTTGAGTTTCAGGCATTCTGAGTCACCTTAACAAAGTTCACAAGAGAATGATGGACATGGCCAGATGCCACTTCAGTCAATTATAATAAGAAAAACTAGAAATCTAACTGACTTGGAAACTCCCACCTGCTCAACTGGTGATCCTGAAATCAGCATTGGGAGTTCGGCTTTGGTGCAGCATGAAATGCCAGCCTGTGCCAGCCTCTTGATGCACCCATTCCCCAAATCAGGAGGATCAGACATTTGAGTTGGACACATAGGCCCCCTCTGCCATGAATGGTTCTCAGAAGGCACTGTTAGGGGTTGTCTCTGCTAACCTTCCTGCTTCCTTTAGTGACACATCATCTTTCTAAATGACACACAGTTTCTGAAGTATTATGCATCCTGATTATTGTTCGATAAGGACCAAGACAGCAACATGCAGTGGAAGCTGAAGTGAACGCCAGCAAAAACGAGAGCAACTGAGCATCAGAGATGATTAAGATACCGTCCTTTCCTCAAGGAGTTTACAGTCCAGTGGGGGCGGCAGACACCTAAACAATCACTTTCAACCTTGGGGGTGGGTACAGTGAGTGCAGCGGAGGGTGTGAAGGAGGGACTGGAAAGTATCCTTTGGACCTGGACTACTTTTCTGCTTTTAGTTATTTCTACTGGGCTTGTTGTTTTTATGACTAAAAAAGCTATGCAAATAAAAAGACCGAGAACAGAAAGAACCCCGGAGTCACAGTTTATAGAGACTGGGAAGGCTAGATTGCACTGGTGACCACAGCGCTCATGTTTTTCAAGGGGGCTCAAGTGCTGTGACTTTTCTAATAATATCCTCATAATTTTCTCAATAACAGGATTTAGTATTAAATCCCGGGGGAAAGTTGCAAGAACCTATTTTCTCAAGTTATTTAAAACTCAGGCTAAACAAACTCTCCCCATTTATCAGGCCGACCTGATAACGACATATTCAAGATAGCCAAATGTGCAAGTAAGTGGCTTTTAGTTCTAGTACCTCAGATATTCTTTAAGAAATTATTTAAAATTATAATTCATAGCTATTATATTTAGCTTAAGCAATTTTAAAAAGTTATACTTGAAATTGCAACAAGTGTATAATACATCTGACAGTTCAGTTCATCTCAACTTTTAAACAATAAAATTTAAGCACATTTAAATACATTTTCAAATAAAATTTAAATAAAATTTTTTATTTTAAAATTTTATGTAAATAAAATTTTTATTATAATATGCTTGAATTTTGCAGTTTTTGAGGTTATCAAAACTTGGAATATTATTATTGTTTTAAAATGATTTAAAGGCTCTTAATTAAAATGTTTCTTCTGAATTGTGGTATGTGTTGCAGGGCTTATGAATTATTTGCTGCTCCTTAGCTAATCAAGCAAAGTTGGTTAGGTTTTAGAGACAGTTTCTATTTTTTCTTTTCTTATTTATTCTTATTCCAGAATCCTAACAACTATTAAGTCCTCATATCACATCTCGAGAACTGGTTTTCACTACAAAACTGAGGTTCAAATAGGATTTAAGCTGTCAAAAAAATTGGGTCCACTCTAGTGCTTTTAAAATACTGACAGTAATTTGATCCTGCAGCTTAAGAGTATAGAGAATATGGAAGTAAAAAGAATTGCAGGGCTCGGACATCTACTCAGATGTGAGTTATTTATCCGAATGGCCCACAGGAGGTTTCAGCCCGTAGTTGTCACATACAGCCTCCAGTGTGTGTTCTCTGGGAGAGAATATGCAAAGTCTACAGGAAGTCCACAGATGTGCTTTACTGAATTCCTTATTCTATTTATGTACCTGAGAACACTCTGGACAAAAGAAAGTGAGGCTTCAGGTGCAGATGGCAGAATGAGCGTGAAAAGCTTTGCTGTGCTGTAGTAACAGCAGTGAACAGGCTGATGCCCAGGCCTGCCCTCTACTCAGCTCTTCTGACAAGCCCAGCTCTGGGCTTTCCCCAGATGAGACCAATTCAGAGCAGTTCAGTCCCTGGGGGCATAGAAACAATAGGCCACAGCCCACCCTGGTGCTCCAGAGAAGCAGTTAGGAGCCTGAATCCAGTTCCATCTTTCAGGTGATCACCATGACCCAGACATAAAGCAGAGAGATTTCATTCTCTGACCAGCCTTGACTCCTTTAACAGGTCAAACAAGTCACTGTATTTCCTATTCTTTTTTTTTTTAACATATTTAATTGACAAATAAAGATTGCATATATTCAGGGCGGCACCTGTGGCTCAAAGGAATAGGACGCCAGCCCCATATGCTGGAGGTGGCGGGTTCAAACCCATCTCTGGCCAAAACCTGCAAAAAAAAAAAAGATTGCATCTATTCAAAGCATACCATGTGATGACTTCATATATATAAACGCTATGTAATAAAAGGTAATGAAAAACTTCAGTGAAGAAAGCTGTAAAAGCTCTCAGAATGCCCTCGGCTCTTGTAGCCGCGTCTGCATCTCTGTGAGGAGAAGCAGATGAGTAGGTCTGAACCTGATCGGGATGTGTCTCTTAGCTTCTCCAAGTTCCACTTTGTTTATTTGTGCTGTGGTTAGTCAGAATGGTATTTTTGTCACTGTGATGACAAAGTGAGATAAGCCCACGAGTGTGAAGTGCTTAGTTCAGTGCCTGGAAGGTAGTGAGAGCCCACCCGCTGTCAAGTACAGAGTTTAAGACTCCTTATAGGGGCCCAAATCTTTGGGGCTGATATCCTGAGCTATTCTGAGTGATTACTTAATGTATTCTTTGTCACTTAAGTGCAAAACATGGTAAGGGCAAGGCTAATATGTCAGTGGCAAGTCCAGACAAGAAGGGCAGAGATTTGTGAGTTCCCAGGTAGCAGCTGGATTCTGACATATAAGTGAGAACAAAAGGACTCGGCATTTTTCTTTTTCTTGAGGGCTGGAAGTCAGGGAAGACTTCTTTGAAAAGTGGCATTCAAGTGCTTGTCCAGAACAACAGGGCTCCTGGGCAGAGATAAGGGTGGGTTGATTTGCCCAGAAAGATACAGCCAGGAAGTGGATAAAAGAGGTCACCTCACTCCCATTTTGCTATTTCTTTTATTAATTGGTTAGTATCTTCCCAGAATCTCCAGAGAATCTTTTAGATAGAAGCAGGGGTACAACTAACCATGATAAGGACCACATTCTGTCTTCCACTTTAAAAAAATGGAATGACCACCCTGTTTAAGGCTGTGCATGAGGTGTTTAAAGACCCAACATCTTTCTGCTAAACCACCTCTCCTTTAGGCCAAATCAGACAGATCTGAAACTCCAGAAATTGTCTCTGACTCCTGCCTTGTCTCATTGTTCCCCTCTCTCCCACTAGCCTGATTCACACTGTGCATCTAGACAATGGTAGCATCCTTTTAACTTGGCCTGTGCCTTTAGGCTCGACACTGGGCACTATGGTGGTAATTTGGGGCTAATGTAGGGTAGAATATGACTGAGAATTTAAGATTATTTCCTAAATAGGATTGAGTTCTTATTTTTTGTTTAGATATAATTAGAGACATCAGTAAAAAGCATCTGGAATCCTATGACCCAGAAATAACAATATCAATGACTACCTGCAATCTGTGTATCTTTAGATATTTCACATAGGTAAAAAAAATGGTGTTATATAATTTGAAGTCCTTTTCACAGACATTATGAACACTTTCATGAAAATAAAATTTTTCTATAGAATTATTTTAATTGATGCATTATACACTATTGAGGCACTATTCCTTAATCAGTCCTTCACTGATATTTGTTTATATTGATATTCATTTTTTTAAGTGTTATAAACACTGTTATGGAAAATTGCTCACTACATAGATATTTGTGAATTTGTTGGAGTATTTCAATCAAATAAATTCTTGTAAAGGAAATTACTAAATCAAAATGCACCTAATTGGAAGCCTTTTGGTGAATAATGTCAAATTGCCTTCCGGAAATTTTATGCCAGTTTCCACTCCCCAAAGGAGCCCATACTGTACCTCCTCTTTCCCTACCCTGTCATCTAGTTATTAATATTTCTTAACATCTTTGCCATACTGAAAGGTGGAAAATAATATAATTATTATATTACTTTATATTTCCTTGATTACTAATGAGATTGAAATCTTTTGCATACTTTAGTCTATTTATATATCTGCTGATATCCTATCCCTATACTCTTATGGATACCTCTTATTAGTCTATATTAATTCTGTCATATACATTGTATTTTTTCACTTGATATTTGTCTGTGTTTACTGATTATTGTAATAAAAAATTAAATTTTCGATTTCATCAAATTTTTGCAACTTAACGTTTTTTATTTGCAACTTCTGACCTTAATTCTTTTCTTAGAAAAGCTTTTTTTCGTTTCAAACCTAGCAAGTATTCACTTGCATTTTAGTCAAGTACTTTTTTTTTTTTTTGCAGTTTTTTGGCTAGAGTTGGATTTGAACCTGCCGCCTCTGGCATATGGGTCTGGCACCCTACTCCTTTGAGCCACAGATGCCACCCTGGTCAAGTACTTTTAAGGTTTCACTTATTACATTAAGATCTGATTAATCTTAAATTTATTTTGCTATAAGGTATATAATACATAGTTCTATGTGGCTTGTATTTATTCTAATTTATCCACAAATCTGTCCTTTCTCCCACTAACCTGCAATGCTGAAAATTCTCTCCTGTGGTAGATTAAAGAAAAATGAAATGCTGATATTACCATACACTATACTTATCATACATGAAGTATATGAAAGACCTGGGGGTCTTTGATGTTTGGAGGCTAGAAGCAGAGACACCAGCAAGGTCCAGGTACAAAGTAAGGATAAGGGTGGTAATAGAAATGGAAAGGAAGGGGATTAGTGCAAGAAGTCTTGCATCAATGCATAGATGAATAATAATTATTATTGCCTCTTTGAAATATGAGGGTAATAAGGAAAGATCCAAAGTAAGTATAATTTTGTTTGAACCAGGACTGGAGGAAAGTGCTAGTACATGAAATGAAAAAAAGCTTTTCTAAGAAGCAGAACATGATCAATTTAACTATTAAGATTCTAGTCTCCGGTCCCAGTAGAATATCTGTGTGGCAGTTAGGGGGGTGATGAGAATAGAGAGAAAGAGGAGAGGAGAGGAGAGGAGAGAGAACTTCAACCCAGATTCCATTAACTTCTGTTATGCATCTACTGTATGCAGGCAACACTGCATTTTCCTGGATGGTTCATCAACACTTGGAAGATTTTACTTTTTCTCAGGAAAGTAAAGCAATAGTCTGTACCTCCATGGAGTCTCAGAATGGTGCATTAGCTCCTCCCTGGTCCTCTCCTCCCTCCAAGACTTGGCTCCTCACATCTCAGACCCCTGATCATGCTCCTAAAGTCAGAGAGGGGTAGAATTCCCGGCAGGGGAAGAGACTCATACAGAATCTCAAACTCATGTTGCTTCCTTTCAACTTCCTTCTGGCTTATTGCAAGTCCAAGGACAGACCAAGGAAAGGGAGCAGGAGAAAGGGAGATCCTCTCCCGACCCCAGCGCCGCAGAACACCCTGGCCTCCCTCACAGAGCTCACCCGTGAGTGCTCCTTTGTAGCTGGCGTGAGGCCAGCAGAAGCTCAGAGCCTCACAGACCTGGGGGAGGAGAATGCTGCCTTCCAGAAGGGCAGCAGTAACAAGTGTGGGATTTCCTAGTAGCCTCCTTTGGTACTTCAGACCTTGGTTCTGTGGGAACATGTGAGCTGTAGCAGTTCAGGGTCTAAGAAATGTCAGTAAAGATTTATTATGAGTTAAGAAGATAGCGTTTTTTCTAGTGTTCATGTTTCAAATCATTCGCTTGCAGACATGGGGGGCTGGAGCTCCTCTAAGTGGAAAATGGGCTGTCCTAATTTCTTCCAGTCAAATCTATTGTTGGAGACATCTGCAACTTCCGTATTTTGTTGTATAGATAGATGTAAACACATTTTTCAGGCAAAGATTTCCCAGATATTTGCTTCAAATCAAAGACTCTTAAAGTAGAACACTAGTTAGGAGTGGTAGAGTCTGGTTATTTAAAAAAAATCCTTTAAGATTTTATAATGTTTAAAATATATTTTATCACACATTGTACTATTTTGTTCTTATGGTAACTTCGTAAAAAATTATTTCCTAGATGAACAATCTAAAGCTTAGATGGGCCAAGTGACTTGACTGATGTCACAGTTCATAGCAGACCAAGGACTTAGGCTCATACCTTGAGTTTTCCTATCCAGCCCCCTTTGTACTAAGTCACCACTCCTGCCCTAGGCTTTGCAGGCTGACTTTTCAAGGCATGATTTCTCTTTTTTTGGTAAGCAAAATTTTCTCTTTGAAGATGATACATTTTTTCAGGCCCATCAGGATTTATTGTGCTTGTTGTGTAGGCAGATGTTTGCTAATGTGCCCTTTTATGCACTTATAAAATGTGAATTTACAGGCATCATCAGGAGATAGGTGATGATGATAGGTGATAGGTTTAGTGATGTGCTCACACCAGTACAATTTTCCTTTGATAAATTTAACAATTTAATGTATAGGAAAATATGAATAAGCCAGGATAAAAGCTTAACAGATAGTGTTTGGACACCAAATTAATTAGCGCAGCGAATGATACTCTTAGATTAAAGATGATAGAACTGCTATTTTGTACCTGTGGTCACATTAGGACCCATCTGTGAATTATGGTAAATATAAGAAGAAAAGATAGCCCAAAACTTTAAGGCAATATTTCACACTTTTTTGATAAAAAGACAACTCCCCTCCCATACAGATAACATTAGTTAGAGTTTCTTTTCAATTTGTTGTATTATTATAATTAACATTAATTTACACTCTGCATTTGTAAGATTTCTAAGGAAAGCTAGTTGTTAGTTTTTCTAAGGCAAATGATAAATGATATACTATTTATGATAACAGCTTTCAGATTAAACAGGTATTGAGAAGGAAAAAAAGATTAAAAGTGGCTTTAAGAGGAAAGACAATAAAAACAAAAACCCTCTACCATGCTGTTCTGAGCACTATGGCCTTACGTAGCACAGTCTAAAGTCTGGTAGGCTAATGCCCTGGCCTTGTTTTTGTTTTGTTTTGTTTTGTTTTACAGTTTTTGGCCAGGGCTGGGTTTGAACCTGCCACCTCTGGTATGTGAGGCCAGCGCCCTACTCCTTTGAGCCACAAGTGCCACCACCTGGCCTTGTTTTTATTACTAAGAATTGCCTTAGCTATATGGAGTTTTTTCTGGTTCTATACAAAGGAAGAATTATTCTTAGTGAAGCATCACAAGAAACGAGAAGCAAGAATCCAATGTACTCAATTCTGATATGAAGACAATTAATGCTAGTACTTGATGGGGAGGAGGAATGGGGAATCTGAGAGAGGGAAAAATGGAGATGGATGTGGGGCCAGGGCGTGTGACACACTTCTTGGGGTTGGGATACTATTATTAGAGGGACTTAACCCAGCAAATGCAAGCAGTGTAACCTGGCCCATTGTATCAATGATTCCCCAACAATAAAAAAAAAAAAAGAAAAAGCCTTCAGGGGAAACCCAGAGATGGCAGCCTACTCGTGTCCAAATATGAGCAGCCCGCAGCTGGGCAGCATCCCTTGTCCCGGGTGACCCTGCAGAGTCTTGAGCCTGGAGCATGTAGTCCTATCCCTGCTCCCCTGCCCCTTATGCCACACCCAGTGTAGCCAGCAAACAGGATCACCTGAAAGGAGAAGCAGAAGCTGTAGGCTGGTGGGTGTTCAGGTGCCAGAGTGGCCAACACATACCCAAGCAAAAAAAAGTGAGCTTGTGGAAATAAAAAGTTTTGTTTTTTTTTTTTGAACCATGGAATAATAGAATACGACCTGAAAGCAGTCTCTGTTAGAATGCTTAAGCTTCTTCAAAGCCCTAAGAGACAGTTAGTTGATTGTTTAAAAATTAAATATTATCTTTTCCTTTCTCTACTTTTTTTTATATGACCAGAGATGGAAGTTCTAGTAATGTATAAAATGTTTTTATTCTTACAGCAACCAGGTTGGAAAAGTAGGCTAAGTCTGTCATTTTCCCAGGAACCTCAGATTCCCCCAATTGTGACATCGGTGGCCCCTTACCTCTAGTAGATGCACCATTTACTCGCTGGTGGAGCCACTCCTGAGCACCAGATGACCACTTTGCTATTCTGCCTTGCTCATCAAAGAATGCTTGACCTGTATGTCCAGGACAGAGCTGAAAATCTGAGGGGCACAGACTTGAGATTTTAGAATGCTTAGTCTTTTGAAATACTTCTACATAAAATGATATGAAAGAGAAGTGGAAGAGACTTTCCTTGTCATGTTTTCTTTTTATGACCAACATTAAAAAAATTGTTTTGGTATGTTTCCAAACATGACAAATCAATAAGAGTAACAAATGAGAAGAAAAACAAATTTAAATCTATATTGATTGAATAATCCAGTATTTTATGTGCAAATGAGTACATATTTTTATATATACACACATCAGATATTTCATATATATATGTTGAGTTTGTTAATAAAAATTGTCTAAGTGGTGAATGCTGGCAAATAACATTCATTTTTTTAGAATTACCTTGAGGAAAATGAATGTGCATTTTATTTACACACGAGAGCAGTTTATTTTCACTATTCATGAAATGATGCCTAAATTCCAGCAAAAGTAAAACTCCTCTAATTTTGGTAACATTTACATATTTATTTGGGGCTTAAAAATTAGCATAACTATTATATATATTGGTTAAAACATCTTCCCTTTATAAGTAAGGAAAGGCACATAATCATGTTGGTTTCTCTTATGGCTTAAATATTGTTACTTAATGGCTCAGCGCCTGTGGCTCAATTGGCTAAGGTGCCAGCCACGTACACCTAAGGTGGCGGGTTCGAATCCCCAGCCCGGGCCCGCCAAACAATGACGGCTGCAACCAAAAAATGGCCGGGCGTTGTGGCGGGCGCCTGTGGTCCCAGCTACTTGGGAGGCAGAGGCAGGAGACTCTCTTGAGCCCAGGAGTTGGAGGTTGCTGTGAGCTGTGATGCCATGGCACTCTACCCAGGGGGATAGCTTGAGGCTCCTTCTCAAAAAAAAAAAAAATATTGTTACTTAAATACTATCCATGTCTATTAGAGATCTATACAGTTTTAGAAAATGTAAATAATTAATTAATTCTTCACGAACACCTCTCTTACTC
>CAUYQV010186886.1:0-18210 GCA_963574575.1 Galagoides demidoff | reverse complement strand
ACCTTTTTGCCAGCACCAACATTAGCCTTTGCGGTGCCCCTGACTTTCTTCATTCTGTTCTTGCGTTCCTTTCGCTGCTTTCTTGATGTCTTTTTCTTCTCATACAGGCCGTGCCTTGCAAGTCTATGTTTGGGTTCATTTTTCTTTGCATAATCCAAGGAATCATAAATCATGCCAAAGCCCGTTGTCTTCCCACCACCAAAGTGAGTTCTGAATCCAAATACAAAGATGACATCAGGTATGGTCTTGTACATCTTGGCTAGTTTTTCTCTAATTTCTGTCTTTGGTACTGTTGCCTTCCCAGGGTGAAGGACATCAATGACCATTTGTTTCCTCTGAAGTAGTCGGTTAGTCATGAACTTCCTGGTCCGGATAGTTACTGTGTCGTTCATGATGGCCGGCAATCGTGGGGCAGCCAGGGAGGAAGAGGACCACTTTTTCGCTGGCCAATCATATCAACGCGCACGGAAGGCTAACTTCTTTAAATGAAAAAACAAAATGTCTCTTTCCACCTCTTCATTCTGTTGCCCTGGGTAGAGTGCCATGGCTGCAACCTCAAACTCTTGGACACAAGAGATTCTCTTGCCTTGGCCTCCCAAGTAGCTGGGACTACAGGCACCTGCCACAATGCCCAACTAATTCTTCTGTTTTTAGTAGAGATTGGGTCTTGCTCTTGCTCAGGCTGGTCTTGAACTCCTGAACTCAAGCAATCCACCTTCCTCAGCTTCCCAGAGTGCTAGGATTATAGGCCTGAGCCACTGTGCCAGGCCTCACATGTGTCACTTTCAATGTTTCAATGATTAGTTACTTTGATTTTTAATTTTAATTTAAAGGAAGGAAGTCTTTTCTTTATCTTCTAGAAAACCTAGTACATGGATGGTACTTACTAAAATATCCTCTAATACCATGTTTCCCTGAAAATAAGACCTATCCCCAAAATAAGCCCTAGCAAGATGTCTATGCATTTGTTAAATATAAGCCCTACATCCAATAATAACACCTAGTGATGGGTGGCTGTGCATTTTGGCACGGAGGAGTAAGGAAGACTAGAACACCTTTTCTCTGCCACAGCTCCTTTCTCCAAGAGCTCTTTGCACTTGCACGGGTGCATGTGTGGCAACTGTGGTTGCAGGCATCCTATTGCATATGTGCGAACGGCTAGGGGAAAGGAGTTCACGCATCACTAGTGCCAGCCCTACCATCAAGGTCAGCTCCCCCTGTCAGGTTCCAGAAGAAGATGACTTAACTGTATTTGAATAAATGTAGATTGCTGTATTATACTTAATAAAAATAAGACATCCGAGGTGGTGCCTATGGCTCAAAGGAGTAGGGCGCCAGCCCCATATGCCAGAGGTGGTGGGTTCAAACCCAGCCCTGGTCAAAAACTGCAAAAAAAAAAAAAAAAAAAAGACATCCCCTGAAAATAAGCCCTAGTGTTTCTTCTTGAGAAAAAATAAATGTAAGACAGTGTCTTATTTCAGGGAAACATGGTTTAAGTGTCCTCATGATTTGAAGTATAAAACTCATTTCTTAAACAGAAAGGTAGATGACTATACACATCCAGGCCAGGTTTGGTGGATCATGCCTATAATCCCAGGACTTTGTGAGGCTGAGGTGGGAGGATCACTTGAGGCCTGAGACTGGAACTAGCCTGGGCAACATGACAAGATCCTGTCTCTGGCCAGGTGCCCTGGCTCACACCTATAATCCCAGCACTCAGGGAGGGCAAGGTGGATGGAGTTCGAGGCCTGCCTGAACAAGAGTGAAACCCTGTCTCTAGTAAAAATAGAAAAACTAGCCAGACATAATGGTGCATACCTGTAGTCCCAGCTACTAGGAGGCTGAGGCAAGAGGATTGCTTGAGCCCAAGAGTTTGAGGTTGCTGTGAGCTATAACACTGTGGCACTCTAGGCCGAGGGACAGAGTGAGACTCAGTCTCCAAAAAAGAGACCCTGTCTCTACAAAAATTTAAAGAAAAATTAGTGCAACTATCTGTAGTTCTAGCTATTGGAGGTGGGCAATCACTTGAGCTCAGAAGTTCTAAGCTGCAGAGAGCCATGATCAAGCCATCGTACTCCAGCCTGGGTGACAGAATATATTATGTATACATACATACATACATATATATATATATATATATACACATTCATACATATATACACACACATACATACACTTATTCATCTGACAAATCTAGCCACACCAAAGCTATACAGATATTGATGTTTATTTGTAGACTGATTTACCTACAAGCAGAAGTATTTTTAAAACACAGCCTAAGAAATAGATTTGAAATGGAATTTTGTTACCTACAAATTGCTTTGAGTCCAGTGGGATTTTCAAATTCTGACCCTAACTAGATTTGGCTTTATGTAAATTTACTGTTAAAAGGTTTTACTCTGTTTAGGCCTATAGCCATTATTTGTCCATACATTTTGCTGATGAGAACTGAAGAAAAGTGGATTCTATTTATTAGACTGCCCATGGGAAGAATAAGTCCAACGAAAGCATTTTTGCTAAACATTTGCCATTTGTTTGCTGGGATGAGAGTGATGTTAAACTCGAGCGTTGTATGTATATGCACATTAAGATTAAATTTGGTAATTAGGTTGTTTTATACAATGACCATTCAATTTATTTAAAACCCACTATCTGCTAGGCATCTTGCCAAGTGTTAGAAGGGATATAAAAGTGAATGAGATAGTTCCCATTCCACACTGTGATCTGTGAAACTGATGCCAGAAGAAACAATTATGGTACAGCAAGACATCTTATAGGATACACAAGATGTTGTTGTAATGTAACGAAGTATTGTGACTAGTAGAAATATTCATAATGCAAGTGCTGTGTTGAGTGAAGACTTTGAAACTATGTACGTTAAATCATACGGAAATTTTTTAAAACTAAAAAAACTGGTTGACTCTTTTAAAATCTTTTATTTTCCACATTCATAATTTAAACAAAGCATATTGCTTCTCTCTAGCCTTCCGATTAAATTTGACTAAAAACCTTCCAAAAGATTTTTCAGAGAACTTCATGGAAGAAATAGTTTGGAGCTAAATAATTTGAAGAAAATGAGGATTTTCTGAGCAGGAAAGGAGCTGAATAACACCCCAGGCACAGGAGCCTGCAGGTGCAAAGGCGGGGAAGGGTGCTCTGGTAAGGGAATGGGGAGTATTAGGCTGCTTTGGGGGAGGGAGTTCAAGGGGACGTGGTAGCAGATGCAGCTAGACAGGAGTGGAAGGCAGGCTGTTGAGCTCTAATAAACATCCTCAGAAGCAGAGAAACAGTAGAAGGTTTTTTTGTTTCTACTTTTATTTGTAAAGAATTTCAAGTTTACAGGAAACTTGCAAGTATAAATATAGGGTCCTAAAGGTCATCCATAAAGGAGCCATACATAGAGAAAATGAGAAATTCCAGCTAAATGCACCTTTATTTACAGAATATTCATTATGAAATTTTATAAGGAGGTGGTGAACATGTAGAGAATATTTTGTAAATAATTTGTAAATATTAGTACATTTAACCCTAATGTGATTCTTTTCATGAAATTCACATGACAGTTTTGTCACTTGGAGCAATAACATGTCTATGGTACGGTACTGAGTTGTCAGGCCTACTTACTATTTGAATGTAGAACATTCCTACAACTTTTCTGTGACTTTATGACATTGACATTTTTTAAATAACACAGTCCACTCCCTTTTAAAATAGAACAGTTTTTTTTTTGTGCAGTTTTTGGCCAGAGCTGGGTTTGAACTCGCCACCTCTGGCATATGGGGCCAGGGCCCTACTCCTTTGAGCCAAAGGCCCCACCCAGAACAGTTTTCTTTTTAATGCAGAGGTTTCATGCAGAGGGTGACATAATTAGACCTGGATTTTAGGAAAAGTCATTCTAGAGGCAATGTTAAGGATGGACCTGAAGGCAAGAGACTATTGCTATGGGCAACGAGATAGGAGACCATTGTTGGTCAATGTTTCCTACTGGGCCGGCGGGGAGGGTGGTGGGTATGGGAATGGTTGGAAAGGGATTCAACATTTGAGTCCCAGGTAACGTTGCTCAGGAAGAAAAGAGCAAGTCTAAATTCTAAGTCCATAGGGATTGGTAAAGAAACTCTAAATTATCAGGCTTGGACTTTGGATTATAGCAGAAAGCAGATAATCTGAAAATTCTTTTGAAAAATAGCATAAAATGCATAGTGGAGCAGATAGGAGAGAAAGTAAATCTTGAGCCAGGCATGGTGACTCACGCCTGTACTCCTAGCACTCCGGGAGGCTTCGGCAGTTCATCTCTTGAGCTCAGGAGTTTGAGACCAGCCAGAGCAAGAGCAAGACCCCATCTCTAAAACATATCTGGGCATTGTGGCAGGAGTCTCAGCTTCTCGGGAGGCTGAGGCAAGAGGATCAGTTGAGCCCAAGAGTTTGAGGTTGCAGAAAGCTAGGACACAATAGCACTCTCTCCAAGGTGACAGAGTAAGAGTCTGTCTCAATAAATAAATAAATAAATAAATAAATAAATAAATAAATCCTTAGAACTCAAAATCAAGTAGGAAGAAAAACTGAAAATTTAGGCTTGAACTGGGATTCCAGCAAACTTGAGGTTTTGCTCGATCTCACATAGATGCAGGAAATTGGGCCTTGAATTTGAGTGAAGCAGGAGTCAGGGCTGAGACCCAAGCATAGCACCAGGATTACTAATGGCTTCAAACTCCATAAAAGAAAAAAAGACACTAGGAGATGGTGAGACACTTCTCTTGTCTTGGCTTTGGCTTTGAGTAGAGGGAACAAAAGCCTCATGTAGGGTTTGAGTTTACTCTGCGTGAATGGTCTAGGAAACATGGAAAGAAGCAAGTGATAATCCACATTTGCTCCATGGTAGTGAAGGAAAAACTGCTTTGGAGAGACGTACCATTAACATAATCTACACAAGATTTCTACAGATAAAGCCTTGCTGAAGATGAGCGTAATCAAAAACTGTAAAACACGTGGGGGAGGAGGAAATAAGCCAGAATCCATAAGGACAACAGACAGCATATTTAATTCCCAGTAACTTCAGATAATGGCACTATTGACTTAAGACTATAAAACAAGCATTTAAAAATAATTGAAAACATTTAAAAATCTAAATCATAAGAATAAAATACCATGAGGGAAAAAACAGGGAAATTTGAAACAAGATATGAACAATATAGAACTCCTAACGATACAAAATATGATTGTTTAACTTAAAAACTCAGCCAAATAGAAAATTATACATAGTTAAAAAGAGAATTAGTAACATTCCTACTGCAAAAAAAGGGTAAATATTTGAGGTGATAGATATGCTAATTAGCCTGATTTGATTATTCCGTAATGTTTACATGTATCAAAACCTCATCTTGTACTCCATAAACGTATACAGTTATCATGTGTCAATTAAAATAAAATGAAACTAAAAAGAGGTTAGTAAATTGAAATATAGAAAAAAATGCTTAAAATAGACCTGGAAGAGTGAGAAGAATTAATTGGAATACTAGAAAAAGCGCAGAAATAATCAGGAAGACGCAATATTCAAAGAATAATGGTGAAAACTTTTTCATAACAGGCATAAATCCTCAGATTCTGAAAGCACAATGAAAATAAATGTACACCTAGATGCACTGGGGAGAAGATGTGAAAAAGCAAAAAAAAAAAAAAAAACAGGAAATAAGTTACACTAAAATTAATCATAGGCTCGGCACCTGTGGCTCAATCAGCTAAGGCGCCAGCCACGTACACCTAAGGTGGCGGGTTCCAATCCCCAGCCTGGCCCACCAAACAACAACGATGGCTGCAATCAAAAAATGGCCGGCGTTATGGCGGGCGCCTATAGTCCCAGCTACTTGGGAGGCTGAGGCAGGAGACTCGCTTGAGCCCAGGAGTTGGAGGTTGCTGTGAGCTGTGATGCCATGACACTCTACCCAGGGGGATAGCTTGAGGCTCTGTCTCAAAAAAAAAAAAAAAAAAGTAATCATAGAGAAAAAGCATATTACCTTTTTCTTTTTTTTTGAGACAGTCTCATTTTGTCGCTCTGCCTACAGAGCCATGGCGTCGTAGCTCACAGCAACCACAGACTCTGGGGCTCAAGCGATTCTCTTGCTTCAGCCTCCTTAGTAGCTGGGATACTGGCTCCTGCCACAATGCCTGGCTATTTTTAGAGGTGGGGGGGGTCTCACTCTGGCTCAGGCTGGTCTTGAACACATGAGCTTAGGCAATCCACCTGCCTCGGGCGTGAGTCACTACTCCTGGCCCCCAAACATACTATCTTTAAATGTTACATGTTAGTTACACTGATGCCAACAATAGGAGCCAGAAAACAATAAAACATCTTCCAGATATTTTCTTTAAATAATTAAATTGCTTAAATTGAATATATTCTCATACATAATGATTTTATTAAAATGTACATATTTTAGAGATATTCAAGGTATTGAATTGAAAAATACCTTAGAAAAAGCTCTGAGTAGGAGGAATTTTACTTGGCCCCTGAAAAGTGTGCATCTTTTATTTTAAAAGGGGGAAGAGAATATTTCGGTTTGAGAAATTGGCATAATTAAAGGCTTAGCAGTAGGAGTTTACGTGGCTGTGTGAGTTGATGACACTAGTTTCCAATGCAGTCAACATGGGAGGAGTGTCCAGAAAAAAGTGGGATAGATCAGTGGTATGAGGTTATTAAAGGTCTTAAACTAATCTGGGGTATTGGAATTACTTTACTAGGCAGTATAGAATTATAAGTCATGAGTTCTTTTTTTTTGAGACAGAATCTCACTCTGTTACCCTGGGTAGAGTGCTGTGGCATCATCATAATTCACAGCAACCTCAAACTCTTGGGTTCAAGTGATCCTCTTGCCTCAGCCTCCTGAGTAACTGGGACTACAGATGCCTGCCACACACTGGGCTAGTTTTTCTATATTTATTTCAGGTTAATGTGAGGGTACAAACAATTAGGTTACAATCTTTGCATTTGTTAGGTAGAATCCCTCTTACAGTTGTATGCCACATCCAAAGGTGTGCCATATAACCTTATATTGTGCCCTTTAAGTGGGAGTACACCAATCCCCTCCCTTCCTCCCCCTCCCCCTTCTGTTGTTCCCCCTCCCCCCAACTTGAGTTGAATTGAGTTTTTCTCCCATGTGGGAGTGTATTAGATTATCTACTGGCACACAGAAATCAATTAATAAAAAAAAAGATTATCTACTGGCTTCATATTAGTATTGAGTACATTGGATATTTGTTTTTCTATTCTTGTGATACTTTACTAAGAAGAATGTGTTTCAACTCCATCCAGGTTAATACTATAAAAGATGTAATGTCTCCATCTTTTTATGGCTGAATAGTATTTCATGGCATACATATACCACAGTTTGTTAATCCATTCCTGGGTTGATGGGCATTTAGGTTGTTTCCACATCTTGGTGATTGTAAATTAGTTTTTCTGATTTTAGTAGAGATGAGGCTCTTGCTCTTGCTCAGGATGGTCTGGAACTCCTCAGCTTAAGCTAAACACCCCACCATGGCCTCCCAGAATGCTAGACTGACGTAATGAGCCACTGCACCCAGCCTGAATCATGAGTTCTTACATGGGTCTGAGTAACTTAAGGTATTTCCACAGATAATCTACAAGTGGTATGTGAAAGAGCTCAAAAGAAGGAGGGGATGGGAAGCAGGAAAACCTGTTAAGATATATTTAAAGTGGCTCAGCGCCTGTGGCTCAATTGGCTAAGGCGCCAGCCACTTACACCTAAGGTGGCGGGTTAGAATCCCCAGCCCGGGCCCACCAAACAACAATGATGGCTGCAACCCAAAAATGGCCGGGTGTTGTGGCGGGCACCTGTGGTCCCAGCTACTTGGGAGGTAGAGGCAGGAGACTCACTTGAGCCCAGGAGTTGGAGGTTGCTATGAGCTGTGATGCCACAACACTCTACCCAGGGGGATAGCTTGAGGCTCCGTCTCAAAAAAAAAAAAAAAAAAGATATATTTAAAGCAATCCAAGGCTGGGTGTGGTGGCTCACACCTATAATCCCTGCACTTTGGGAGGCAGAGGGGAGAGAGGATCACTTGAGCCCAGGAATTCCAGACCAGCCTGAACAACAGTGAATGAGATCCTTTCTCTACCAAAAAATAGAAAAATTATCTAGGTGTGGAGGTGGGTGCCTATAGTCCCAACTACTCAGGAGGCTGAGACAGGAGGATCCCTTGAAGCCAGGAGCTTGAGGCTACAGCGAGCTGTGATGATGTCTCTGCACTCTAGCCCAGGTGACAGAGCAAGACTAAAATAAAATAACATAATGTAACATAAAATAATAAAATAAAATAACATAAAATAAATAGTAATCCAGGTAAAAAAAATTACTAGTTCCAAGACTGAGGTAAAGCCAGGGAAATGGATAAAATGGGACAGATTTGAGAGACATTTCAAAACAAGGAATGACAAAATTTACTATCAGATTGGGAATAAGCACACAAAAATAGGAATAGGTCAAAGAATAAGAAGTCAATAATAAGTCAAAGCACACAATAGAAATAAGCCCAGAGTAATAGTGGTAACCTGGACAAACATCTAATGTCAAGCAGAGCAAATAATTCATAAATTCATAGAAATTTAGAGACAATAAGGAGCTTAAAAGTAATCCACAGACCCCTCTTTTCAGAGATGAGGAAATGGATATATTCACTGGTTCATGGACAGCCTGGTGGTTAATGCTGAGAAAATGTCTAGAATTGGAGGGGACTTAGCCCGTGAACAGTTGGGATTATGCTTCTGATATAAGATCAGTGTGGGCTGGATAGATTGGGAGTCATCAGAAAGGTGATGGGAGACATGGGATTGGTTGAGTTCTTCAAAGGAGGGATTACATAGGGAAGAGAGAGGGAAGCAAAGATAATGTCACAGGAAATACCCACTAGAAGGAAGACAGTTCCCAAAGAAATCCAGAAGGATAAATCAGACATGAGGACAATCAGAAGCAGTCGGTACAGACCCTACGGCTTGTCACCTTATGGTGAGTTCTTTTAGTATCATCTTGCCCAAATCCGAGTGTCCTGCTCATTTTGATGTGAACATCACCATACACTAATCACCTTTTTAATCTGCCAATATCCTGACATTCCATGTCGACTTTTCCCCCATGCATCATCCTTTCATTTGTTTATTAATGTTTAATGATCTGACAAACTAACACAAATGAGTGTTTGAAACATTGGCAATAATCTACCTGTGTACTACTCTCCTTTCCCTTCTCCCTGCCGCCCCACACCGATTCTAACTACTCTTATTTGGATTTTTATATAGTCTTAGTTCTATAGCTATATCTGTAGCTACTTACTAAATAAATGTTTAGTTACTTTATTTTTACTTCAAAGGGGGTTTTATACTCTAAGCAATCTTTGTAACTTGCTTTTTCACACGATATTGTGTTGTTAAGATTCATTCATATTAAGGAGGGAGGGGGTGGGGATCTCAGTGTGCTACACATCTTGTACCCTCAATGAATCCCCAGCAATTAAAAAAAAAAGATGCATTCCTATTGTATATTGCTGTAGTCCTTTTCTTTTTCCTTCTTTATAGTATTCCCTGTGGAACAATGCCACGCGCCATTTTATGATCCATTCTATTAATGACCATTTATTTCCAAATAATTTAGGATATTTTGGATAGTGCTTCTGTGACCATATTTGTGCATATTTCCTGGTACATATTGCCATGAGTTTTATTGGGTATATATTTACTTACATCCACTTTTTCTGTGTGAATCACAGTGCACTATTAGAATAGTATTATGTGAATTTTCTAATTGTGGGCATTCCAGTCAAAAGTAATCAACCACTTTTCCTAAGGTGAATAGATTCAAATACCATCCTAAGCGCCTTGCAGAGTGTGTACTCTCTAGATAAGGGATATTTACCAAATGCTTTCTTGGGTGGCAAAACTGTAAGCAATTGTTGGTGACTGATGTTTTCCCACCGACCCAATTTAATGGCAACGTTACTATCAGGATATGAAAGGAAAACTGAGGGCTACAGGCAAGGACTAGAGGGAGCAGATTAACTGAAGCATAAGAATTGCTCAGCAGCTAGTCCAGAAAAATGCACCTTCATCAGCTCTGAGGGTCCTCTCGCCCTACCTAGCAGACCTTGCTGTGAGAGGGGGAACAATGCGAACGAAAAGAACCAAGAACAAGGGCCCCGTCAGATTGGTTCACTTAGAACGAGCTGATAATCGGCCATGAAAAGATCCTCACTCTCAAGACGCTCTGAACTTGAAAGTCTCTTTGTGAACACGAGGAAAGAAACCTTCCTGCTCACAGTCCTGCTTGTGTTTATGCAAGCACACCTGGCGTAAATGTGTGAAGGAAGGCACACGCTGGACAGACAGAGTACTATCTTTTGAAGTGTTACAAACATCTTTTTACTTGAATAAAAATTGTGGACATACCCTGAATGACAATAGCCCTATTGTTGAAACTTGCCACTCATTTTCACTTATAATAAGTGTACCTAAAAACTACCCAAATTGTTAGCCAGAATACCTAATTTCCCACTTTGACCAAGCATCTTAGCCTTTGTGCCCAGTGGCAAACCTATCTACCCTTTCCACACCCACCTCGCAGGGTGTCATGATGGAAGAGAAGGAATGGATATCTCATTATTTAGGGACATGCAAACTGAGGACCATACAAAGGGGCCAATGAATCAGCAGGGCTGTGCTGCTTTACTGGGGAGTCTTCTCGACAGGACCTTCTCAGGAAGGACTCTTACGAGTCTTTTCTTCTTGGAAAATTAGGGTTTAAGTTAAAGAGTGTGTAAACACCATGCATTTAGGTGGATCACAGTGCCAACACATTACCAATTCTTCTCAGCACATGGATGAAAAATACACACAGAAAGCATTATTTCTGAACTGCAATGTGTGTTCTACAAGGAGATATTAAAATCAAGAAATAGTGGCGGTTTCATCCTTGTTTGGAGAGTATTTTAGGGTGTAGCAAGGAACCCCGGCTCTTTTTCCTCACTATGTCAAATGAGGATGCATTTTCCCATTTGTTTACCGTCCCCCTCAAAGAGTGCTGTATCTAAGTTGTGTCCAATGAAGGTCTGTGTTTACAAGTACATGCCTGTAATGTTATTTGACGATTCTTTATGTAGCCCCTATTCAGCATCTATTTAAACATAATATTAATATTTCAGGTTTTTGACTCAGTCTTACAAGGTAATATTTTTATCACTGCATGTTTACCCACCTTCAGTTTCCCATAACGAAATATAAAAATTGTCTGTAAATATGTAGAGAGTAGAAAAGGTGAATTCCTCTTGTAGAAAGAACATCAACCAGAGCATTGCAATTCCCGTTGAGAATTAGTGCTGCAATTTTTCTGCAGATAAGAGAGCCTCTTATCTTATGAAGAGCTGCATTAATTACAGCCTGAAATTCTGTTTCACGCGTCTTCTTTCAGAGCCAAGGAGAGAGCGGAGAAAATGTGTGCTATTGGAAATCTCTACTTCCATTTTCTTTTTCTCCTTGGGAAATAGCTTTTCTGAAAGGTAAATAGTACACAAATACCATGAGTTTAGGTGGAGTGCAGTGCCAAAGCAATACTAATTATTCCAACAACAGCAGTAGCTATAGCTTTAAAAGCAAAAAGCAAATTCCAATGTTATGAGTAACTTTGCTGATCATAAGAAAAGAAATGAAATTTAATGTCAATAGCAGGGTGAGTGTAGGAGGTAATTCTACTTCATTTACTTTTCAAGCAAAACAGAAATAGAACATGGTAATATAAGCAAATGAAAAAAAAAACCCAGGTAATAAATAGTAGAGAGATACCTCCATCTACGCTGAAGCCAAAAGCTTTGGTTTTAGAGCTATAAAAGGCAGTTTTTACTTTCCAGAATCTATATTAAGAGCTATAGTTCTTATTTTTGCCAATTATCCTTATTATATGTTGGTAGCCAACAAAATAAATGGACATATATGAGGAAAGTAAGAATTATCTCTTGAGTAGACATTCACTATGACAGCAATACTGTTGTACATGCAAAATTTACCAATAACTACTTTCTTTTTTCTTTACACCTCTTCATGAACTTTGTTCCTTTTCCTGTTTAGTGCCAATGTTTGCCCCAGTTTTGTTCAGTGATTGATTTTTCAGTCAAAGTTGGTGTGTATGCTGGCTTGCTATGCAGTGGCCCTGCCTAGATGCACAAAGTTGGGCAAAAAGTGCTTTCTTCATTTACTTATGTACTTGTAAAGGAAGTAAGGATATTCCTAAACACATTCTATAAACCACATTCTCCATAGCACATCCAGGAAAAGAATCAAGTCAAATGGAATGCTTAGAAGACATTATGGGATTAAAAGTAGCTGCAGGCAAGCCTAATTCTATCGGCAAAAACCCAAATAACAATCCTATTGCTATTCTGTAAAAGTTCTGAGATAAATAAACATGTTGAGTCTGTTAAAATAACTGAAACCAATATGGAATTGAGTTTCATTAAAGTAAAGCCAGTTGTCCTTTGAAGCTCAGAATGAGTTCACATTTACAAATGATATTGCCTAGTGTAGTAAAAAGAGCTCAGCAAACCTAGGTTTGAATTTCAGACCTGCCAGTGATTGGCTGGTGACCTTGGCTGAGTACCCTTCTCAGTTTCAGTACTTCCTCACAGTGAGGAAAACTGTGGGGGTGGGGGCTGAAGTGAGAGGACAGCTTGAGGCCAGGAGCTCAAGACCATCATGAGCAACATAGTGAAACTGTGTCTCTACAGAAAACAGAAAAAAATTAGTGGGGTGTGGTGACAGGCACCTGTAGTTCCAGCTACTCAGGAGGCAGAGGTCAGAGGCTCACTGAAGCCCAGGATTTTTGTTTAAAATCTGTAGGTTAGGAGTACAACTTGATACGTATTTCTTCATTCGGTCATGCTAGAAACTGGTAACCTGTGGAGTGACTCTAGCCTAAAGACCTAAAATTGGCTAAGTGCCCATAGCTTAGCGGTTAGAGCAGTGGCCACATGCACCAGGGCTGCTGGGTTTGAACCCAGCCTGACCCTGCTTAACAAACAAACAAACAAAATAGCTGGGTGTTATGGTGGGTACCTGTAATCCCAGCTACTAGGGAGGCTGAGGCAAAAGTATCTCTTGAGCCCAAGAGTTTGAGGTTGCTGTGAGCTGTGACGCCATGGCACTCTACCCAGGGCGACATAGTGAGACTCTGCCTCAAACAAACAAACAAAAAACAAAGACTAAATTTGTTGTTTTTCTTAGATTCCACAATATTTAAAAATCAGATTTTGTATAAGTCTACATTTTAAGCTTTTTTTTAGTAGAGATGCCCCCTCAAAGGCTGTCTGTGTTCCCATTCCCACAGTCCCCAGCATTCTTGTCGCTTCGCCACTTGGCTGTACAGGCATCTGAGTTCATGATCTCTGTGTTAAAAGCTGCAGGGGAATTGCCACTCCCTCCAGTAAGGCCTGGCACCACCACACTCTCTCTTTCAGCTGCAGATGAGCCCAGGATTTTTGAGATTGAGGTACTTCACTTCATTTTAGATAAAGAGATATAGAGATAGATAGATAAATAGATATAGATAGATAGATATAGAATCAGGTGTACCTGCCCAAATAAACTTTTCCCAGCCAGGCAGGGTCAGGTTCATGGTCGACCCAGGAAGGGTCAGACTCATGTTCCTCCCAGGACATAGGAATCCCACCAATCCTGGCTGCCCCAACCCTTAAAATCCCTATCTGCCATAACCTATGTGTGGATTTCTCCCTGGTCAGGAATCTCACCCCACCTGCACTCCAGGTGGAATAAAAGCCACTTTAATTGCACGAGTTGGATCTCTGTCTTCCTTTTGTCTTGCATCTCAGAATGATTTTATCCTTGGGTCCAGAACCTTTCAGATAGGTAGATAACTAGATAGATAGAGCCTAGAATAGTGTCTGGCACATATGAGTTCAAAAGTAAGTTGCTTTTGTTGGATTGCCACTAACCATCTTGACACACTACTTTCCCATCAAATGCCTCTAACATTATGTTGAAATAAAGACCCCTTTGAACTATGAATAATAAAAAACAGTAATAAAATGTCATAAATTTGGAAACTACTTTTCATCCACTGTACTCAAAACCCTTTTCTCTTTCTCCTCTGGTTAGTTTTGGTAGGGGAAAGGAATAATACCATGGAGAACATGAGGACATTCGTGTACAGGTGCAGGAACGTGACATGACATCACTGTCTTGCAACAGAGTAGCTGTGCCACATTCACCAGCCAATCCAGGCTAAGTGAAGGAACAAAATGGCACCCCGAGAAATAAGGATGAAAGGAAACAGGGGCAAACTCTTCACAATTCAGGCCACTAGGATGTCTCAAATGATCCTGTCCAATACACCAAATGCAAATCTACTCAAACCACCTAAAAGAGTTAAACAATTTTTGGAAAATGAGCAATTTACACAGAAGCAAAGAATTGAGGCAAAGATCTGGGTTTCTCTAACAAAAATCATTTTAAAAAATTTTGTCCAGAATTAGCCCAGTCATTGCTTCCGTTCTCAGCTTTTCTCAAGCTGTAGAAACAGAGCCAAACTTAGTTCCTTCAGGTTTCTTGTTGGCTGCAAAATGATCTGAGGCCTTTCATCTCCTCCCTGGTGTTGCAATCCTTTCTCTTTGCGATTGCCTCATCCACCACCTGCCTCACGCCAACACTTTGCCTACTATTTTCTCCTCCGTCCCTCCTTCCCGTGTGGCCACTTGGCCCACTGGCCGGGCAGCAGGCGGCCTGTCATGTGACCGAATCCCCACGGCTTTGAAGCACCCACATCTGAGTTTTCCATGACGCACCTGCTGCCGTCAGGTTGGCTCTCATGTAAATAAATGGTCAAATCTTTTCCAAAAGTGGTTTTGACAAAGAACTGCTTAAATCACCAAAGATGTTGACAAATGGACTGTTATCAAGGAGAGTGAGTAAAGCAACCCATTTGAACGACAAGAACAGATAAGGCCTGACTCTTTGTTTCTTTTCCTCTTTTACATTGATATTCCATGGAGACAAAGGGAAAGAAGAAAAGGAAACAAAGGCAGATCTTTAGCGCTGGCTGTCCCAGGGTTGATTAGGATGCTGATCTGTGTGGCAGGTTTCTAGGTTCTCACCCAACTTCTTGGCTGCTATTCAAAGGATTTAACAGGGCTCTTTGTAAATAGTGGTGTACAAAGCCCATCTAAAAATAGTACATTTCCAGGGTCTGAATCGGGTGAGTGGAATGAGTGGCAATGGCTGCATTGTACAAGACAGATTACAAGCAAGTTACTCGATGGTACTTTATATGCAGGGTTATTCACATGCTTCGTCTGGTTTGGTTAAATAATGCAAACACATTTACCAATGTACATGATCGTTTTGTTTATTTATGCTCTGGAGAGCTTGTGTGTTTTTATGACAGACAAATGTACATGTTCTATTTTCTGACAATCAAACAAAGCTTTCCCCAGTGAGGTAAATAGCTGAGTTAAATAGTGGAGTGACACTCCTGAGAATCGCTGATGTGACACTGTGGTGGTTGCTAATGACAGGTTTCCTGCTGCGCTTGCTGCCCTAAAGGATTTTTGCTGAAGGTGGGAATCAACAAGAATCTCTGACAACAAGTGGGACTGCTAGGCCTGGCTGAAATCTCTCTGCAAACCATGTGTGTGAAAGCTTTTGCCTCTCTAGGAGTTTTTCAGGATGAGAGCAAATGTGTTTGTTCTTCCTTCCACTGGCTCCTGAGGCCGGGCTGTGTTGGACAGTGATAGTGAAGGTGAAGTACTTGTCTTTAAACCAGAACAGACACTGCCCATGCAGACTGTGCAAGTAAGGAGTCGTTGGTACCCCTCATAGAAGTGGTACCCGTCATAGAAGCTTCAAACTTGGGGGGCAGCCCAAAGAAAATTGAAATAATATTATTTTCTCAAACAAAGATACTGGGAAAGTATTTTGCCATTTTCTGAAAGCCAAAGCCAAATCCACCCTTGTAACATTTGTAACTGTAAGTGGTAGCTGCTCCTGTGTATTTTGAGGAGAAGGATTTTTCTCATACCAAAACACAATATAATTATTACACCAATAATTGTCATTCAGGCAATCTGGAGACTCTCTCATTTAATACAATGAGGGAATCCTTGGGTGTAGCCCTCGGTCATTCTGGTAGGTTGATTTCCTCTTCAAGAATGTCAACTGAGAACAGAAACAGCCTCTTGAAGGAGCTGAGCCAGGGAATACGTTATACAGGATTAAATGAAAACAGCCTGTCAATTTGGCAAACATTTCCTCTGCCCAAATTTCATGGCTTTAAATTGATACATCTTGGGTGAATTGGGTCTGACAGGCTGGAGACTATCCATACTGGAGAGCATCCATACTGGAGACTTCATATTGGAGACTGTCCATACTGGAGACTGTCCATACCAACACTCCTCTCTCCTCTGCTTATGCTGCATGACTTTGGGAAGGTCACACAAACCCTTTGACTCTCCAGTTTCCTCATCTGTAAAGTGGAGAATAATACCTACTTCATTAGGGAGACTGTTGTGAGGACTCAAGTAATATAAGGTCTTGTCATGTGGTAATAAATAGAACCATCATAATTACAACAGGAGGCTATTAGGCAGCATTCCTGGGCATAGCATTCTCCTGCCTAATCACATCCTGGTCTCTCTCAAAACAGATATCCTCTTACATGTGGAACCCTATGCAAATGCCTGAGTCCTTTTTGAGAATTACCACCATCATCATTATTATTACCTTGGATGTTGAAGAATGAACACTTTAGACATTTATATCAGAATTCCGATTACCTATCATTCTCTTCTTTATCACCAACTATGTCATAACTGGGGCTAACTTCTTTTTGGAACTATCTTGGAAGGTAACATAAACAATTATTTTGACTATTCTGGAATTTATTCAAGCTGGCTTTTATTTCTTATCCTAAGAAATTATGATTTTTCTTCAATAAGACAGATTTTTGCTTACATCCCTAAAGTCTCAGGAGAACAATACAAATTTCATCTCTTTTTGAGACTGAATTTTTCAAACATATGAAAGAATATAACTGAACAGGCTTTCCACTGGGCACACCTTCAGGCATGGGTAAAGTGTGTTCTGAAAGATCCTGATATAGTTACAGATACGTGAGGAGCCACATGGCTTCCTAAAAGTCATGATCATGACACAAAAAATATACACTGTGTTTGTAAAGTTAAAAAGGGCATGTGAGGTAGCTTCATACATGGAGAAATCAAACCATGGAAAACAAAGTGTAGATTATAGCCCTGCTAGTAATCATTTTCAAGATTTGTTTTCAGTACCTGTGGCACAGTGTTCCAAACCTACTCTACAAAGAAGGAACACTGTTCTATTATTACTACTGCTGCTGCTTGCTACTATTGCTGCTGCTGTTGCTACTACTTCTTTTGGTGACTGTCATTCAAAGTTAACTAAGTTCTTATAAACAAAATCTTCCAGACCAAATATGTGAAAGTATTCAATTGACCAGTTTACAAAATTTTCACATCACTCTATTTAAAAATCATCTTGGGAAAGCAAGGGACTTTTTTTACTGCCAAACTGAATAAACTTCTTTGCTTTCTCTTCAGAAGGACACAATCTTGCCTCTAAGAAGCTTCCATCATCAAAGGATAAAACACACAAACATGGTACCTAAATGAATGACACTGTCTCTTCCAATTCATTTGAGATTTGCTTGTTTTGCTTTTAGTTTTATTGTAAGCCATATACCAATGTGTCAACGTGTTCTAGGGTTTGAGAGGGATTAAAAACTATCCCATGCTCATAGATTTTGTTGGGGGAACAAATGACTTTCATCTAAAAATCACTCAAGACAGTATCCATAAGTGTCCAACTAAATTTAATTGGTCACTTAAATAATGGCAGAGATCACCAAGACTATAGAAAATCAACATCAGGTTAGAATGAATGGCTATTATAGGTTGGATTGGTCTCCCCAAAATTAGCATATTGAAGTTCTTTTTTTTTTTTTGAGACGGAGCCTCAAGCTCCCCCCCTGGGTAGAGTGCCATGGCATCACAGCTCATAGCAACCTCCAACTCCTGGGCTCAAGCGAGTCTCCTGCCTCCGCCTCCCAAGTAGCTGGGACCACAGGTGCCTGCCACAATGCCTGGCCATTTTTTGGTTGCAGCCAT
>CAUYQV010186884.1:0-12562 GCA_963574575.1 Galagoides demidoff | reverse complement strand
TTTTTGAGACGGAGTCTCAAGCTATCCCCCTGGGTAGAGTGCCATGGCATCACAGCTCATAGCAACCTCCAACTCCTGGGCTCAAGCGAGTCTCCTGCCTCCGCCTCCCAAGTACCTGGGACCACAGGCGCCCGCCACAATGCCCGGCCATTTTTTGGTTGCAGCCATCATTGTTGTTTGGCGGGCCCGGGCTGGGGATTCGAACCCGCCACCTCACGTGTACATGGCTGGCACCTTAGCCGATTGAGCCACAGGCGCCGAGCCGGGATGTGAGAATTCTTGTACTTCTGTGACCAAAATGTTGTGTATGGTTTTGATTTACATTTCCTTAAATTGTTTTTACCGGATGAGACTAGGTATACCCTTGTTGTGTACAGATTCAGTTGAAGTAAGCTTTAGAAACTCTAAAATTGAACTAAAAAAGAGAGAGAGTGTGTGTGTCCTGGAAAGTGTGATTGAGAGAATGCCTGCTCCACGCCCTACCTGACACTTCCCAGCACAGGAGAATGTGCCCTCACCATGAAGACCCTCAGAGAAGGGGCCCCTCACCCTGCTCCCCTGCCTCCAGGAAGGAACAGCCTTTGTTTCTGACAGAAATCCCTCTCCCTCAGCTTAATCCCACCTTTCATAATCTCACCTCAGTTAGGAAGGAATTAAAGATTTAATTTTGTTTTTTAATTTTTTTTTTGGAGGCAGAGTCTCACTTTGTCACCCTCGGTAGAGGGCCATGGCATCACAGCTTACAGCAGCTTCAAACTCTTGGCTTAAGCTTTTCTCTTGCCTCACCCTCCCAAGTGGCTGGGACTACAGATGCCCGCAACAACACTCGGCTACAAATGCCCACAACAACACCTGGCTGGTCTTGAACTCCTGAGCTCAGGCAATCCACCCACCTCAGCCTCCCCAGAGTGCTGGGATCACAGTTGTGAGTCACCGTGCCTGGCCTTTGAAGATTTTATTTTTTAAAATACCTTTTCCCTCTTATGAAAAGCAGATATGTTGTCATTGTAGAGAACCTGAAAACGTATTTTTTTAAAGTATGGAGAAGGAGAAGGAATCACTGTGATGTCAACTCTCAGCAATAACCACTGTTAGTTAATACGGTATTTTTCTTTCTTTCTGAACCTTAAAAACATGTTAAGTGGAAGAAGACAATCACAAAAGACCATATAATATGTGATTCCATTTATATGAATTGTCCACAGTGGGCAAATTTGTAGACGTAGACAACAGACTTGAAATCACATCCTGAATTTCATTCTGGATATTATATTGTTCACTTAATATTTTTTCTTAACTTTTTATGTTGAAAGACTTTAAACATGCTGGTAACACACACACACACTTGACCTAGGTGCACTAATTGCTCACATCATGCACACTTGCCATCACTCTGTAGCACACTCACATTTCTGAGCCATTTGAAAGTAAATTGCAGACATCAGTAAGTGTCATCCCCAAATACTTTAGCATATAGCTCCTAAGACCAAGGACATTCTCCATTACTTCTCCGTAATCACTTCCAAGACATTTAGCGTCGTTAACACTTGTCCCAATCATGTCCTTTTTACCTGAGCTTTTGGGTTCTTGTTGTTTTTGGAAAGAAGACTGCAGGGTCCAGTCAAAGATCATACAATTTATATTTAGTCTTCTTGTCTCTTTAGTCTCCTTTAATCTAAGACAGTTCTCCAGATGCTCCCAACTGCCACTTTTAAAATCATAGCTACTGTTTATTTTGGAGGTGTGCCAGGTTTCATACCAGATACCAAATGCCAGAATTTCGTCATCACTCCATAAGGAAGCCCCACACCCATTAACAGTCAGTCCCCATTCCCCACTCCCTGGAGTCCCTGACAACCTCTAATCTTCCTGTCTCAGTGGATTTGCCTATTCTGGACATTTCGTATAAGTGGAACCACATCTTATGTGGTCTTCTGTGACTGTCTTCGTCCATTTACATGTTTTCAAGGTTCAGCCACATCATAGCATATATCACTCCTTCATTCCTTTTTATGAATGAGTAATATTCCATGGTGTGGATATTAACATCTTGTTTATTCATTCATCAGTTAATGGACATTGTAGTGATTTCCACTTTTTAAAAATGCTGCTGTGAACATTTATATGCAAGTTTTTATGTGACCCTATCTTTTCTCTTGAGCACATCTCTAGGAGTAGAATTGCTGGGTCATGTTTAACTCTTTGAGGAGCCATCAAACTATTGTCCATGGTGGCTGCACCATGTCACATCCCCGCTAGCAACAGATGAGGGTTACGGTTTCTCCACTTCCTTGGTTATACCTTTATTATGATGGTCCCAGTGGGTGTAGAGCCATATGTTGTTGTGGTTTTGATTAACATTTCCTTAATGACTAATGGTGTTGAGCATCCAGATGCTTTTTCTTGTTTGTTTTGTTTTGTTTTTGTAGAGACAGAGTCTCACTTTATCACCCTCAGTAGTGTGCTGTGGCCTTGCACAGCTCACAGCAACCTCCAGTTCTTGGGATTCTCTTGCCTCAGCCTCCGAGTAGCTGGGACCACAGGTGCCTGCCACAATGCCTGGCTATTTTTTTGTTGCAGTTTGGCCAGGGCCTGGTTTGAACCCACCACCCTCGGTATATGGGGCCAGCACCCTACTCACTGAGCCACAGACGCCGCCCCATCCAGATGTTTTTATTCATAAATATTTTAGCAAGTGTTGCTAGAAGCTAAGCTTTATTGTATGGAACACTTTATCAATCTCAGTTATGTTGCTGAAATCTCAATAACCTCTCTCCTCCATGGTGTCCCCTCCAGTATCTCTGCACCCATTTTCACTTGTGAAGTATAGTGAAGACACTTCATCCTAAAGTTGACTCTGGTATCCTGTTATTCTGATGGGTTTGAAGCTGGTTTATTTCCTCGCCAGGCAGGTGCACCTTGGTAAAGATCCTATATCTTCTAAATATAGAAAAGAACTTGCTGAGGAGCGGAACAGAGCAGGCACCAAATACAAGGTCAGAATCACTGCTAATTTGATATCATTTGTTTCACTAAATATTTTCAATTCTTACTATATGCAAGGTGCCAGGTGAAAGAAAACTGATAGTTTAACTGATAGTTAGAAGTGGAGGAGGCAGGTAGCAAGAAATTTGTTAACCACAAATCAAGCCTGGTTATAAATGTCAAGAGACCTGTACTAAGTATTGTGGGGATTTGGAAGTCAGAGAGGAGAGAGAACACATTTAATTGGGACGCTTCCTGGAAGACATGGCATAATTTTGAAAAGTTGTACAAAGGACAGTCATTCAGATAGAAAGAATGGCTCAAATTTGAGCTGAAATTCTTAGGTGAGGTCTATCCCATGATCTGCAGAACATTAAGACAAAAGAAACCCAAAGATGGTGACCAGAAGCCACACCAGAGACAGATACAAATGACAGTCCCAAGTCAGAGATGCTCAAAGGGTCTAGCAGAGATAGGGAAACTGGACCGAGAGGAGTAGGGCTGCACTTAGAATGCACCTACACACTCTGGAACATGACCTGTGGGACTGTGCAATACCCATAACATCACTGTGGCTTAGGAGACAGCTGTTACCTGCAGGACAGCTCCAGAGAACACTGGTGACATAGCTGTGGTGGCTAAGCACAGGACTCACCTGGGACTTGTCTGAGGGCTTTGGATTTATTGGTAGGACTTGCAGAATCCTCCATCACATAACTGTATTTGTTTGCTCAGGCTGCCACAATGAAGAACCACAAACTGCATGGCTTAAAGCAGTTCTCAACCTGTGGGTCACGACCCCTTTGTAACAATGAAAATACATCATTAGGAAGGTTGAGAACCACTGGCTTAAAGCACCAGGAATTTATTTTCTCCCAGTTCTGGAGGCTGGGAGTCTAAGGTTAAGTTCTTAGCAAGGCTGGCTCATTCTGAGAACCGTGAGAGAGGGATCTGTCTCAGGCCTATCTCCTTGGCTTATCGATGGACGCCTTCCCCCTGCATCTTCACATGGTCATGCCTCTTTATGTATTTGTGTCCTGATCCTCTCTTTTTAACAGGACACAGTCATATTGGAATCAAACCTACTGTAATGACCTCATTTTAACTTCCTCATCTCTTTAAAGACCCCATTTCCAAATACAGTCACATGCTGAGGTCCTGGGAGTTAGGCTTCAACATATGAAGTTTGAGGGGACACAGATATTTAAGCTTGGGAGTGTGAGCTTCAGGTATACTAACTTGGCAGCACTGCTAGGAATATGTGTGTCCTATAGAATACATTTCTCTTTCTAGATGTGGAGTCCAAACCAAATATTTAAGTAAATTTCTTAATAATAAGAACAAAAGAGTGTAAAATCATTACAGCAGTAAATCTTTGTGTTTAGAAAAGGCGCGTGTTACTATGCATATTGACATTTACATTTAGCTTGGTGTGTTCAGATTTTCTGCATGCTGTTTTAAAAGCAAACTATCAAGTATTTTCTGTCAACTCTACAATGGAATGCTATTTTCTACCTTTTTAAAAGATGAAGTTGACAGGCATGTCATGATCAGTCACCATGAGCGTTAAGGCTGTGGTCACCAGCATTTGTAGGAAAGGCACAGTCATATCCTTATCCATGGGACAGGGAGGATGAGCAGGTACTCCTGAGGCCCTGGTATGTTGGAGACCCGATAAATCTGGCAGGAACCATATTCTTTGTGTCCTGGGGTATCATCCAGTAGCTAAGTCGTGGCAGGTAACCCAGTGGCAAGGAACACCTGAAAGCCAAGGCATGTAGCAGAAAGCCAAGAAAAAGAGCAATGAGGGGAAGGAGGGAGTTGGCATCATAGCTGGATGGTACAAACTCTCAAAACTTAGGGAGATGATAAATAATATTTAATGATATTAAATTCAGAAGTATTTGTCAGAGTCTTAATAATGATATTATGCTATCTTTATTCTCACTAATGCTCTATTTGCCAATCTCCTCTTTAAATTCCCTGTTTTATTTTACTCTTGGTGGTGTTGGTGGGGGATCTGGGTCCTCCCCATGAAATCTGTACTTTGAACTTAAGGTGTAATCTCAAACTCAGCTTCCCGAAACATGTAAGTCAGAGGTAGACAGCCCACCACCCTGGGGACAATAACACACCTCTCCTATTTCTGGATAGGGTGTTAATGTCATGATCCGGATAGGTTTCTTCCAACGAGGCCTTTAAAAATGATTTTGAACGGTGTGCTTAAGAGCCAAGCTAATTTTCACAGACAGTAGAGCCTGCAGAGGGGCAGCGCCCTGTTCACAGGGGCAGGCTGCATAGACATGGATCTACACAAAGCCAGCCCAGCCCAGGAATCCCTGGTGGCTCCTGTGAATAGGAAAGAGAGCCCAGAAGCCATTAGGCAGAAAGGAGGGGGTTGGAGAATGAGTCAGGATCCCTCCCTTCAGGGAAGGGACAGGTTTCTTTCCAGCCCAGAAAGATCTGACCACTCCTGCACCCAAGAAAGGGGGAGAATCACCAGAACCTTCCTTAAAACCTGACATGTGGATAATGAACTCTGAGGAGCTTAAAACTTCAGTGGGACATTAAATTTCTTTTTAGTGAAATCTATATATATACTGCCATAATTGCAGTTTCCTAAAATCTGTAAGCTTTAAGTGTCTTGCAAATAATTTCCAGAGCTATCCTTTACTTAGGAATAGAAGGTTTGGAGCCTGCACTTCTATCCAAGTTCCCTGTGTCTAAACTGTAAGTGAATCTAACAATCCTTTTAACTCCCCTCCTCTCTAGCACTCCCAGCAGGAGCTCCCTGGGTAGATCTAGCCAACCCACTAAGCAGGCTTCTCCCGGTCTTAAAAAGAAATAGCATTTTTTTGTTGTTGTTGCATTTGTGTTTAATTGTAATTATTTTGATGATTAAAAATCCAGTTAAATAGAGGAGACCCTACTTTGGATGAGGAATTTCAGCGACTCAAGACAGAAATTAGCAACAAACGGGTCATTCGGGATCTAGCAGAGGTGAGTAAATTTCCTTTATTTGGATCTAATCACTGGCAGCTCTTTAAATGCTAATTTTTAATAATGTTAAAAAAAAAAGAACTATGGAAATCTTTTTACCAAGAGATATTTAATATTTTTTAATATGCTCACATTTTCAGAGTTTTTTTTTTTTTATCATGTCTTCACAAGTAAAGAATCAAAATTTGTAAATAATGTTTCTCTTGAAATTAACAGCATTGCGCACTGTGGCTCCCCTCTCCCCTCTCTACTTTCTCTTTTTGGTCCCCTTTTCTGTTTTCTTTCAGCCTCTGAGCCCCTGTCTGCAGGTCCTCAAGGTGGGCTCCTGGACCTCTGTTCATTACCTCCTTATCTTGGTAGAAAGGACACAAAACCAGAAGTCAGAAGCCAAAGTCCTGCTCCCAGCTGTACTGCAGATATGGGACCTGGGACCGGCCTCTTAGCTGTGGCGCCCCAGTGTCTTCAAATGCAAAATGGAGACAGTATCCCTTCCACTGAATATCCTCTGTCGTGTAATAGTTTCTGGTTCAAACTCTAATTTTTAATTTTAACAATGAAAAGAATGCTTCCTAATTTCCCCATCTCTATCATTCTCACTTTTCTTTGCCGAGTTTGCTGAGTCTGAATTGTCTTTACTTCCTTTCTCTACCCTCTTCCTCTACATTCCGTCTGGCCACGGTCTCATCCGTAGCTGGTCCACAGGGCCAGACCAGAATCCAACCTTCACACCTCACCGAGCCCCATCCAGTGGGGTTTTGTTCCCGTAGCTGCCCCTCCTGCCTCTTCTCTGCAGCTCGCTGCTAAGCCAGTGTGAGACTGGTGGGTTTCTGATGCCCTTTTCCTCACGTTTTTTTCCCAGTCAAGAACTTGCAGCGCTTGGGGCTCTGGCTGACCTCACCACACCCCTGGGCACCCTTTCCTATGTACTGACCTACCACACTGGTGCCCAGGCCCCGAGGGCTGACCTAAGCAGGCCTCCTTACCACACGGCATGGACTCCTCTGGGGCTTTATTCTTCTTCCCTGGGGGTCACATGTGTTTACTGGAGCTCATCTAATCAGTTTATACGTTTCTTTCTTTTTTTTCAGAGAGACAGAGTCTCACTCTGTCACCCTTGGTAGAGGTCTGTGGTGTCACAGCTCATAGCAACCTCCAGCTCTTGGGCTTAGGCGATCTCTTGCCTCAGTCTCCTGAATAGCTGGGGACTACAGGTGCCCACCACAATGCCCAGCTATTTTTTTGTTGCAGTTTGGCCGGGGCCGGGTTTGAACCCTCCACTTTCCATATATGGGGCCGGCACCCTACTCACTGAGCCACAGGTGCCGCCCTGGTCTATAAGTTTCTTAAAACACAAATCTTATCTTCACTCTAGGCCCCCAACTCAAGAAATATTCCTTATAATGCTATATGCACTAAAAGCGCTTAATAAATGCTTACTAAATGGCAGAACAAATAAATAACTTGATTTGGGATAAAAGTCTAAAACATTTTATTAAATGCCGGGAGTTAAATTTGTTTAAATTCCAGGAGTTAAAATTTAAATGTAAGATACGCCTATATTTTGTATTCAAAGGCAATCGAGGAATTTCATCCTAATTTTGACCCACTCATGAATAATAATTGGGTCAGCAGGTTCCGGGCACAAAGAAAGTTTCAACAAGCAGCACGCAAGGTAAGTCTCAGCACTAGATTGAAATTTTGATTTATTTATCAGCATGAAGAAATCAAGCAATGGGCTTTTTTAATAACATCTTTATTAAGATCCAATTCACCGTCCATAAAATTCACCCTTGTAAAATGCACAATTTACAAGTTGTTAGTATATTCAGAATTGGGCAGCCATCATCGCTGTCTAATTTTAGAACATTTTTATCACCTCAGAAAGAAACTCAGGACCCATTAGCAGGCACCCAGTCCCTCCCCCAGCCCCTGGCAATAACTAATCTACTTTCTGTCTCTATGGGTTTGCCTGTTCTGGACATTTTATATAAATGGAATCATACAATAAGTGGTTTTTTAAAACTTGGTTAATTTTTAAATTTATAATTAACACATAATAATTATACACATTTATAGGGCACAGTGTATAGTGATCCAATCAGGATAATTACCATATCCATCACTTTAAGTATTGGGTTAGGCGGGGTGGCAGGTGCCTGTAGAACCAGCTCCTCTAGATGGGGAGGATCACTTTAGTCCAGGAATTCTGCTCTGTAGTGTGCTATATTGATCAGGTGTCTGTGCTATGTTCAACATCAGTATGATGACCTCCTAGAATCAGGGGGCCACTAGGTTGCCTAGGGAGGGATAAGTTGGCCCAGGTCTGAAGCAGATCCGGCTCAGAACTCCCATGCTGACCAGTAGTGGGATTGTGCCTGTGAACAGCCCCTGCACTCTAGCCTGGGCAACATAGCCAGACCAGGTCTCTAAAAAAACTAAAAATTAAAAAAAAATTCAGTATGTGGCCTTTTGTAACTGGCTTCTTTCACTTAACTTATTTTCACGTTTTGGCTCAGCGCCCGCAGCACAATAGTTATGGCACCAGCCATAACATACACTGAGGCTGGTGGGTTTGAACCTGGCCTGGGCTGGCTAAACAACAATGACAACCGCAACAAAAAATAGCCCAGCATTGTGGCAGGCACCTGCAGTCCCAGCTATTTGGTAGGCTGAGGCAGGAGAATCACTCAAGCCCAAGGTCGCTTGAGCTATGACACCACAGCACTCTACTGATGGTGACGCAGTGAGACTCTGTCTCAAAAAAAAAATTTCAAGTTTTAACAATGTTTTAGAATGTATCAGTGCTTCATTCCTTTTTATGGCCGAATAATAGTCTTGAATAGATGACTTTTTCTTTATTCCTCAGTTGATGGATGTTTTGCTTGTTTTCACCTTTTAGCTATTAATGCTGCTATGAACATTTGTGTACAAGTCTGTGGACATATGTTTTCAATTCTCTTGGGTATATATACCTAGGAGTGGAATTATTCTCTAGAGCAATGGGATATTGATCAGTTACCTCTAGAGAGAATAATTGAGAATTCTTGGAAGGTGTTTTCTTTGACATCCAAGCTCATGTTTTGCCCTCAAAGGCGTCATCTCTCTGCCCTAACTTCCTCATCCTCACGCTGCTCTCCCACAGAGCACACGTCTAGCCTCCAGCATCCACCTGTTGTCAAGATAAAATGAAAACTTCTGAGCCTCTAATGTCAACAGGGGTGTAAGGAAACACCCGGTCCAGCTGTAGCCACACATCTCCAGCTTCCTACTGTCCTCCACATTGTCCCAGTCCTGGTCTTCCTCCAAACACAGCATTCTCATTCCCAGCCTCCAAGGTCCTGTAGAGCCAGTGTCCCTGGTGAGGCTTTGCCTGGGTGGTCTCTACATATGTGCAGGATAGGGGCAACCACAAGATGCTGGGCACGAGGAAGAAGGCAATAGAAGGAGGCAGCACAAAGCTGTGCTCTGAGGGAGGAAGGCATCATCGTTGATAATGGCAAGAGACTGGCCAGGCTGGCCTGCCACCAGTGAGGCCACCTTAGCCCCTCTGCAGCAAGCCCTCCAGCTTGAAAAGAGGGATGTCAGCAGCAGTGATGTGTTTTATTCTGAACGATGGTTCAGGTCTTCTTCATGCTCCACAGTATGTACTGTGAGTGCTGTGTGCCAGTATGTCCCCACCCAGGTGACTTACTGCTGTCTCCCCAGCTACAGTCACAGCTCAGACACCCAGCATCTCTTGCCTGGACCACTGCCACAGGTGTCCCTGCTTCTAGTCCTAGCACAGCAGCCAGAGTAGCATCTGAAAAGCTTACAGATGGCAGATCACAGTACCTCCCTCCCTCACAGTTGCCAAAACCCTCCAAAGACTTCGTTTCACAATTAGAATTAAATGCACAATTTTGATCAAGGCTCCCAGGTCACGCTGGATTTTTCTGTCCCCTAAGCATGTCTCCTTTGTTCCTACGTCAGCATCTTTGTGCTGGCTCCTCTGCTCAGAACTCTCTTGCTAAAATCTTTATATTAATATCCTTGTCCCCCTGTCATTCAAGTCTTACCTCGGATCTCACCTCCCAGCAGCCTTCCCTCATTGTCCTTCCAGCCCTGCAGTTGTCCTGGAAGTTGCCCTCGTGCACTTGCCCCATTCCTCATTCTGTTTTTTCCATGGTGTTTGCCTTGTTTAGTGTGTAGGTGTTTATTGTCCTGTCATCCAAGCTCCCGGTGCATACACTTGGAGTGTGCACTCTGTGCAGGGGGCGTGTTCATTTGCTTCTCACAGTATCCCCAGGGTCTCAGACAGAACTAAGCACAGAGTAGCTGCTTCGTGGTACTTGCAAAGGGAAAGAGTCCTACACAGAATAAAGTGGAAGGAGGTGCTCTGGGCACAAGAGCACTCACGGGCAGTAGCATCTGCTCTAACCACAAAGCTTGTGGTATGCGTTGTCCATGAGCCACAACCCTATTGCTACAGAATTGTCCATGTAGTTTATTCTTCAACTCTGAAAATAGCAAATCAAGTATATTTTGAAAAAAGGATATAGTCATTTTTTCCACTCTTGAAATTATGAGAACATCAAGGCTCTTAAATCAGGTGGGACGAGGCCAGACAACAGCCTGATCCTTTTCATATTCAGACAAATCAACATTGCCCAGACCTTGAAGTGCCTGTGGCCTCAGTCTAGGGCAGTGTGCCATCCTCCCTGTGAATTAGACTTACAGTGATCATGTCAGCCCTTAGTTGTGTTTGGGGAAAGTGAATTAGCTTGAATACCAAAATGAGCACGTATTGATTAATAATTTTACATCATTCCACTCTCCAATTCCAGATCATAGTTCACCGACGATTACTCAAAATGCTGGCTGCTGTTCATACAATGGACAGAAACCTTATAATGAAAAAGATCAGTCAAATAAAACAATTCTCAGAACAAGGTAAAGTATAGATGCCATGTATAGCAATGCTAAGAGTGGTCATTCCTGTGAGTGGGCAGTTTCTTTATAATGAACATAGATGTGTAGAAATAAAATATTTTCATGAATTGCACATCTTAGTTTCCTACTGCTACTGTAACAAATCACCACAAACTACATGACTTAAAACACAAATTTATTATGTCACCGATCTGGAGGTCAAGTGAGCTGTATTCCCAGGGCAAAGCCCACTTCATCACCTTTTCCAGCTTCTGGGGTCCACCTGCACTCCTGGGCTTCTGGCCCCTTCCTCACATCCCTCCTACCTATTGCTTCAGTCATAGGAAGGACTTTGAGCTTCCTGTCTGCCTCTTATGCAGACCCTCTGACTACATAGAACCCACCTGATAACCCAGAATAATCTCCCCATCTCGAGATCCTTGACTTAATCACATCTACAAAGTTCCTTTTACTGTGGAAGATAACATACTTGTAGGTTGCAGGGTATGGGACATAGACATCTTCAGGCACCTTTACTCAGCCTATTATGTGACATGAAGCAAATGTCCAAGTTTAGTCAGAAGACCTGCCCAGTTGATAATAAAGAGGGTCAACTAGCCCTAGACATTGTGATGTTTGTCCATAGCTCGACCTCCTGTTTTATGCCCTCTGCTTCCTCTTGTCACCAGAGAGGCTAGAGTAGTCGTCATTTATACCTGCTGTTTGGCTGAATTGGGTGTTTTCTCAGCCTAACATTGGCCCTTTAAGCTTTGAAATATTGTCTTTAGTGTTTAAAGAAATTCCAGGCTCGGCGCCTGTGGCTCAAGTGGCTAAGGTGCCAGCCACATACACCTAAGGTGGTGGGTTCAAATCCAGCCCCGGCCCACCAAACAACAATGATGGCTGCAACCAAAAAATAGCCAGGCATTGTGGTGGGCGCCTGTGGTCCCAGCTACTTGGGAGGCAGAGGCAGGAGACTCGCTTGAGCCCAGGAGTTGGAGGTCGCTGTGAGTTGTGATGCCATGATACTCTACCCAGGGGGACAGCTTGAGGCTCTGTCTGAAAAAAAAAAAAGAAATTCCAATTCTCTGATGCTCAGGTTGGCTGGGGCTGTTGGAGACCCACTCTCAGTGGCTTCTGAGAGCCCCAAAACCATATCATCCTCTTCTCACTATATATATAATGTATACACACCCATAAATACATCTTCTCACTAAATATATATACGTTATGTGTATACATACATATACATAAATATATGTGTATATTTTTTCAATCTAAAGCTCAAGTGCAGACCAAAAGCAGGACCTGATCCTCTGGGCACTTCCTCCTGGCCTGGCCTGAGCCCTCAAGCCTGGCATGGGCTCCCTCCTGCTCCCCCGACAGCAATCACACTCTCCTCTACCTTTCCACTAAGATCCAGATGTGTACTTTATTTTTGAAAACATTATATAGCATTTTAATGATTTTTTCCTCCTATATTATTTTTATTTCTGGTATTGAAGTTTCTCATAAAGAAACTCTTCCTGGCTCGGTGCCTGTGGCTCAATCGGCTAAGGCGCCAGCCACGTACACCTAAGGTGGCGGGTTCGAATCCCCAGCCCGGGCCCGCCAAACAACAATGATGGCTGCAACCAAAAAATGGCCGGGCGTTGTGGCGGGCGTCTGT
>CAUYQV010186882.1:0-18558 GCA_963574575.1 Galagoides demidoff | reverse complement strand
GAGCCTCAAGCTATCCCCCTGGGTAGAGTGCCATGGCATCACAGCTCATAGCAACCTCCAACTCCTGGGCTCAAGCAAGTCTCCTGCCTCCGCCTCCCAAGTAGCTGGGATCACAGGCGCCCGCCACAACGCCTGGCCATTTTTTGATTGCAATCATCGTTGTTTGGTGGGCCCGGGCTGGGGATTCCAACCCGCCATCTTAGGTGTACGTGGCTGGCGCCTTAGCCGATTGAGCCACAGGCGCCGAGCCTCTTATGAAAACTATTAATAACAAAGCAAATGATAGCTTTTGCTCAGGCCCTATACATCCAGATTTCATAGTTTTTAGTGCTTAAAGAAATATTATAAATCACCTAATTCAGTATTCTAACCCCCCTTACTACCCATTTTTATTTTTTACTTTATTTATTTATTTATTTATTTATTTATTTATTTATTTATTTATTTATTTATTTTTAGAGACAGTCTCAGTTTGTCGCCCTTGGCAGAGTGCTGTGGCATCACAGCTCACAGCAACCTCCAATTCCTAGGCTTAGGTGATTCTCTTGCCTTAGCCTCCCAAGTAGCTGGGATTACAGGTGCCTGCCACAACACCCAGCTATTTTTTGTTACAGTTTGTCTGGGGTGGGTTCAAAACCGCCACCCTCAGTATATGGGGCCAGCGCCCTACTCACTGAGCCACAGGCACCACCCTACTGCCAGTTTTTACATCTCACTTACTTGAAACCCAGTGGAAGAAAAATTACTTTCCCAAGGTCACTTAGCTTCTAAGTGATAGGACTTGATCCCAGGTTTTCTGACTATAAATGCTACTCCTTTTATATCATGACTTAAAAGTGAAGGTGAACCATGTATAAAATAATCATGTTAAATTAATCCATAGATTGGCTCAAGTGGCTAAGGCACCAGCCATATATATATATATATATATATACACCAGAGCTGACAGGTTCGAATCCAGCCCGGGCCTGCCAAACAGTGACAACTACAACCAAAAAATAGCCGGGTGTTGTGGTGGGCACCTGTAGTCCCAGCTACTTGGGAGGCTGAGGCAAGAGAATCACTTAAGCCCAGGAGTTGGAGGTTGTTGTGAGCTGTGATGCCACAGCACTCTACCCAGGGTGATAACTTGAGGCTCTGTGTCAAAAAATAAATAAATAAAAAAAATAAAATAATCTATAGATTAGCCAGGCATTGTGGCAGGTGCCTATAGTCCCAGCTACTCAGGAGGCTGAGGCAAGAGAATCACTTAAGCCTGGGAGTTAGAGGTTGCTGTGAGCTGTGGTGCCCTGTCACCACTCTACTAAGGGCGACATAGTGAGACTCTGTCTCAAAAAAAAAAAAAAAAAAAAAAGAATTTAATCCATGGATTATAATTTTTGCTAACACATATTTCATACAGTATATCATTGCAAAGATAATTTGATTCCTTTTGGGCACCTGGTTCATTAGTACTAGATGTAGAGGTTTGGATCATTTTCCTTTGTTAAACACTTTTATTTTAATTTTGATTTTTTTTTTTTTTTTTTTTTTTTTGAGACAGAGCCTCAAGCTGTCGTCCTGGGTAGAGTGCCATGGTATCACAGCTCACAGCAACCTCTAACTCCTAGGCTTAAGCGATTCTCTTGCCTCAGCCTCCCAAGTAGCTGGGACTACAGGCGCCCGCCACAATGCCCAGCTATTTTTTGGTTGTAATTGTCATTGTTGTCTGGCAGGCCTGGGCTGGATGCGAACCTGCCAGCTCTGGTGTATATGGCTGGTGCCTTAGCTGCGTGAGCTACAGGTGCTGAGTCAGGTTTTTTTTGTTTTTGTTTTTGTTTTTTGAAACGAAGTCTCACTCTGTGACCTGGGTAGAGTGCCATGGCATTCTAGCTCACAGCAGCCTCAAACTCTTGGGCTCAAGCTATCCCCTTGCCTCAGCCCCCTGAGTAGCTGGGACTACAGATGCCTGCCACAACACCCAGGTATTTTTAGAGACGGGGTCTCGTTCTTGCTCAGGCTGGTCTCAAACCCACGAGCTAAGGCAATCTACCCACCTTGGCCTCCCAGAGTGCTAGGATTACAAGCATGAGCCGCTGCACCCAGCCCTTCATGTTGATATATGTAATGTGCTTAGTAAAATGCCTGTCACACATTCAGTGCTGAGTGAACAACTAAGCAGAATATACTTGGGGGCAGGGGTGGAAAGTGATTTAATGTGTTTCGAGCAAAGAGGGTGACGAGAACATAGCCATAGCCAGAACAAGCTAGCACCCACAGCCAGGCCCTGCTCCAGCATGTCACATGCGTCAACGCAGTCATCTTTCCAGCAACCCCCAGGCATGCCAATACCACCCTGTTTTCCAGACAAGGAGGTGGAAGTGCAGAGAATTAACCACCTTGCCCAGGATCACATGGCAAATAAGTGACTGAGTCAGAAGAAACGAGTAGGAAGGGGAAAATAGGGAGCACCAAGTTGTATAGGGGTTTAAATGGGGAGGTGGTAGTGAAGAATATAATTCTCTAAGCAGTTGATAAATAAGAAATTGGGAATATTGATATGAATTTGATAATGATATTTATTATGATTTTTAGAGGATGTTGGCGATGAAGGAGAAGAAAAAGAATTCATTTCCTATAACATCAACATAGACATTCATTATGGAATTAAGTCCAATAGGTGAGTAATGAATAGGCCACATCTCAGATTATAAATTTGTGAGAATTAATGTGAATCTTAATTGACTCAGACAGACACATTAAGAAAATACTCAAAAAGATTTCTGCTCTTTAAATTTAGTATCTTATCTGTTGGGTGATGTTCTTTCTTGTCAGGAGAGAAGGACGGCTTGGCTGCGGGTGCAAGCTCACTCCTAGAATTATATGAAAGCAAGAAACGACTACATACTCTTAGATGGCATGTAGCAAAATGTCTTTATTTTCCATTCCCCTTTATTGGGAGCTAGTCATGTACACCACATTGATCAATAATCCTAACATCCTCAGTTCTTATCTTAAACTATAGAAGAGAAAGAAAGTCCAGAAAGTGAGATAATTCTCTTGCCTCAGCCTGCTGAGTAGCTCAGACTACAGGCGCCCACCACAATGCCCGGCTATTTTTTTGTTGCAGTTTGGCCAGGGCTGGGTTTGAAGCTGCCACCCCTGGTATATGGGGCTGGCGCCCTACCCACTGAGCCACAGGCACCGCCCTTTGAGGCAGAGTCTCAAGCTATCGCCCTTGGTAGAGGGCTGTTGGTGTCACAGCTCACAGCAACCTCAAACTCTTGGGCCCTAAGAGATTCTCTTGCCTCAGCCTCCAAGTAGCTGGGACTATAGATGCCTGCCACAACGCCTGGCTATCTTTTGGTTGCAGTTGTCATTGTCCACCTTTGGTGTATGTGGCTGGTGCTCTAGCTGCTAAGCCACGTGCACTGCCTGCTTTTAGTTCTTTGAGGAATCTGTATAGGTCTTTCCATAGAGGCTATACTAATTTGCAGTCCCACCAACAGTACATGAGTATTCCTTCTGTCTACCCCAGCCAATTGTTGCTTTGGGAACCTGTGATGTGGGCCATTCTCACTGGGGTTAGGTGATAAAGTTTTGATTTGCATTTCTTTGATAAATAGAGATGGTAAGTATTTTTTCAATTGTTTGTTGGCCATTCTGGCTTCCAAACCACTGGTTTTATGGAACATCCCTTACTTCTGTCTGTCTGGTATTTCTCTATGATGAGATTCAAGGTATACATTTTTAGCAAGAATACTATTATAGGGCAGCACCTGTGGCTCAAAGGGGTAAGGTGCTGGCCCCATATGCCGGAGGTGGTGGGTTCAAACCCAGTCCCGGCCAAAAACTGCAAAAAATAAATAAATAAATAAAAATAAAATAAAATATTAAGAAAAAATACTATTATAACTTGGTTTCTTCTCAATGTTTCACATCAGAAAGCTTCACTGACTTTTTAGAGTAATATGAAGTATTATATAGTACTGACTGGCAAACTGGAAAATTAAAATATTAATTATCTTGAAGCCATTGATTTAACCAACTTTGAGTGCCTATCATGTGTGAAGTATGGCAGTTGATACAGAGTGATATCAAAGAAGTAACATCTGGTTCCTATTCCCAGGAAGATTGTGGTCTCTGGGGAAATGATTGACAGGTACACAACTAAATGTAATAGTTGGCAAAATACCATGGAAGCATGGAGATTGGAGGGATTACAGAAGACTCATAAAGAGATCACCTGGAATTGAGTTTTAAGGATTAGAATTTCAGCAAATGAATATGGATTTCTGGTTTTTTTTTTTTCCTTAAATTTCAGGTTAATGTGAGGGTACAGACAACTAGGTTACAATATTTGCATTTGTTAGGGAGAGTGCCTCTTGAAGTTGTTTCCCCGCACCCAAGAAGAATATGGATTTCTTAAGCAGAGATACAAAGCACGTGTCTAGGTAATAGAATATCTAGTTTAAGTGTTTTCTTGGGGTGGGAAAGAAGGTACAACTGGAAGAGTTAGAGCCATGTTGAGAAGGGCCTGGAATGCCCTCTTCTCAAGCTGATTGGTGAGCAACTTTTATTTAATGAAGCTGATATCTGACTTAGTGCAATAAATAAGTGATGCAAATTAGTATAAGATTTAAGTTCTTTGTGGCTTATAAGTTGCTAGGGTAGGTTAGTTTTAGGCAAAGATTATTTATTAAACCCGTATATGAGACAAGTTAACTTTTCCAGGTTTCATGGTCACATTTTACAACCATAACATCAATTCACTAGTTCTCACACAGTAAGTAAAGATAGACAAGCAGTTCATTTCACTAGTAGAAAAGCAAGCAAAAATTTAGTCTTTCTTAATGTGATTTTTAAAATTAATAAGACTAATTAAGAATGAGATTCTTTGTTCTGATTTCTTTTTTTGCTTTCTTTTTAGCTTGGCATTCATTAAACGTACTCCTGTAATTGATGCAGACAAACCAGTATCTTCTCAACTTCGAGTCCTCACACTTAGTGAAGATTCGCCCTATGAAACGTTGCACTCTTTCATTAGCAATGCGGTGGCTCCTTTTTTTAAGTCCTATATCAGAGAGTCTGGCAAGGCAGACAGGTAAAAACTATTTTTCTTTCTATGGTTCTAACATTATGTTTCACTCAGTGTTCACGGGTAGTATGGAGGGTGATAGAATACTCCGGAATTGGAAGGGGAGTAGTAAACCAAAAGGATATAAATCCTTTGAACCAGTATTTGAGACATTATTAATAGAATCTCTTTGGAGACAGATAGTACATTAAATTTTGACGTATTTTGCATCTTTTTAGGGATGGTGATAAAATGGCTCCTTCAGTTGAAAAAAAGATTGCAGAGCTTGAAATGGGACTCCTTCACTTGCAGCAAAATATTGAAATTCCAGAGATCAGCCTGCCAATTCATCCAATTATTACAAATGTTGCAAAACAGTGTTATGAACGTGGAGAAAAACCAAAAGTCACAGACTTTGGAGATAAGGTCGAAGACCCAACTTTTCTTAATCAATTACAATCTGGAGTTAACCGCTGGATCCGAGAAATTCAAAAAGTAAGAGCACAGTATTGAAAGTTATCATATAAAATATGTTACTCTTTAATGTCTATGGGAATATTGGTCTGAGTTTTTGTCAGTGAGACAAATTCTATGGTAACTTGTTAGTGATATTTCCTCTTGGTCCTGGGATTGCTCAGTGTAAGACAACTGTTGATCTAGGTAGAATGGTCAGGGTACAATTTGAGATTATTTAAACATTATACTTAATTGAACATTTATCTCCTGCCTTTGGTTTCAAATTAAACCATTTTTTATTTACAGGGCAGGAAATCTTGAAATATGAAAACTAACTTATAATGCATGTGTTTAGTTAATTATACTTTAACCTTTATTAAAGAGTGAAACCCTCAGAAGTCATTGTATCTTCAAAGGTGACCAAACTTGATCGAGATCCTGCATCTGGAACAGCCTTACAGGAAATTAGTTTTTGGCTGAACTTGGAACGTGCATTATACCGCATCCAAGAAAAACGAGAGAGCCCAGAAGTTCTCCTGACTCTGGATATCTTGAAACATGGCAAGCGTTTCCATGCCACTGTCAGTTTTGACACTGACACAGGTAACAACTAGAACTAATAATCTGATCAGTAAGGTATTGATCTAGCTTTTATGAGATCTTATGTGATAGTTTAGATGAAAACCAATAGGTGTACTATGCTGTTTAACTACTTCCTTTCTTGCATCATATCTCATCTTTCCCTCAGTTCTCAGTAATGAAAATTATTTTCCCACATACCTATCTTTCCCTTCAGAGGTTTTGAGAACATAAAATAGTTTCTGGGCATGAGTATAGTGAGCCCTGGGCATTTCCCTCCTATTTCCCAATTGCTTGGTTCCTTGGGTAGGCTGTGCATTTTGGATATAAAGTCAAGTGTGCTTTTGAAGGTCCAGGTGGGAAGCTGGTTTAGTTTAAGCAGAAGTTATTTGCCCACAGTGCTGTGGCTGGACAGCTGGTCAGAACTGCTTTCTCTTCCTTCTTTTTACTAGCCCCTTTCTCTTCTTCTCTGTCTTCCTCCCTATTCTGATAAGTGGTCAAAATAAATTTAGTTTTATGAGTGGGGAACAGTGTAAGTGATGTTGCATGCACTAAGCACACAAATATTTGCATGTTGATTAGCATGTACTAAGCACACAAATATTTGAATACTGGGCATTGTTAATTGTTAGGCATTTCTGTACAGCTCTATGCCCACAGAAGACATGTTAGAACAAGTACTTAAGATGTAATAGTGTCATATATTATCTCTCCTCCCAAAAACAGTGAGAGAAGATTCCAAGGAAAAATCTTTGATCACAATTGTACATATTACCTGGCATTCCCTATGTTGAAATGCATACTTTTATTTTCTTAAACACCTCCAAAACCTTTATTTCTTTTCTAATATGTATTTTTTTTTTTTTATCTAATGTCATAGGAAGTCAGTAAGACCCAAGTACTTTTGTGATTCCATGCTCATGGTAACACATTCACCTAACTTGAAGTTGGGTATAAAATTTAAATTTTGGTGTTGTCAAGGATAAAATTGTAGTTTTTCTAAACATTATTGGTAGACTATTTAGATAATATCGCCAAATAACCCCCAAATCTATGAGGCTACCACCCACTAGCCTTTGAGAGTGTATGTGAATTGGCCCAAAGTCTCACAAATGCAAAAATGGGGCTAAACTTGGGTTATCAACATGTTCTTTTTTCAATATCATAAAGTTTCTATGTCACTAGGTCTTTTGCAACTTCAAAATATGCCATTGTAATGATGTATTTAAGTTTATTATTAGTGAAAACCATGAACTATTTCTCTGTTAATATAGGTCTAAAACAAGCTTTAGAAACTGTGAATGACTACAATCCTCTGATGAAAGATTTCCCTCTGAATGATTTGCTGTCTGCCACTGAGCTGGACAAAATAAGGCAGGCGCTTGTTGCCATTTTCACCCATTTGAGAAAAATCCGAAACACAAAATACCCCATTCAGAGGGCACTGCGTTTGGTGGAGGCAATTTCAAGAGACTTGAGTTCTCAATTACTGAAAGTATTGGGAACTAGAAAATTGATGCATGTTGCTTATGAAGAATTTGAAAAAGTAAGTTTTAATATATTAGAAAATCAGCCTCAAGGCACCAAGGTGAAAGTATGCTTTAATAATAAGCTTCCTTTCTTTAATTATATCCTAGGTTATGGTAGCATGCTTTGAAGTTTTTCAGACTTGGGATGATGAGTATGAGAAACTTCAGGTGTTGTTGAGAGACATTGTCAAAAGAAAAAGGGAAGAAAATCTGAAGATGGTGTGGCGTATCAATCCTGCTCATAGGAAGCTCCAGGGTCGCCTTGACCAGATGCGAAAATTTAGACGCCAGCATGAACAGCTGAGAGCTGTCATCGTTAGGGTCCTGAGGCCACAGGTGTGACTGCATTCTAAAAATTTGCACTTGTATTGTTTTAATACCTTTCGTTTTTTAAGAATTAACTACTATCTATGTTGTACTGTTGAGTACTTCTTTAGTTCCATTTTTGTCTTGTTACTATAAGATCTAGGGATTCTGCATTCTAGTGTTTCAGTTCAAATCTTCAATGTTAAAAAAAAAGAAATCTTTGGTGTTCTCCATACATTCATCCCTTCTCCCATTTTGAATGGAACCTAGAACCAGACTTCCTGGGTTTTATTTTATTTTATTTTTTTAGAGACAGAGTCTCACTATGTGGCTCTCTGTAGGTGCTATGGAGTCACAGCTCACAGCAACCTCCAACTTCTGTGATTGGTGATTCTCTTCCTCAGCCTCCCGAGTAGCTGGGACTACAGGTGCCCACCACAATGCCCGGCTATTTTCTTTTTTTTTTCTTGCAGTTTGGCCGGAGCTGGGTTTGAACCCACCACCCTCGCTATATGGGGCCAGCACCCTACTCATTGAACCACAGGTGTCACCCTGGGTTTTATTATTTTTATTCATTTATTTATTTATAGAGATAGTGTCTCTCCTGTGTCACTCTGGCTAAAGTGTAGTGGCGTCATCTTAGCTCACTGTAGCCTCAAACTCCTGGGCTCAAGCTCTCCTCCTGCCACAATCTCTCTAGTAGCTGAAACTACAAATGTATGCTATCATGCCCAGATAATTTGTTTTTCTTTTTTGAGCAACCTCAAACTCTTGGGCTTAAGTGATTCTCTTGCCTCAGTCTCCCAAGTAGCTGGGACTATAGGCCCCCACCACAACACCCAGCTATTTTTTGGTTGCAGTTGTCATTGTTGTTTAGCAGGCTTGGGCTGAGTTCGAACCCGCCAGCTCTGGTGTATGTGGCTGGTGCCCTAACCACAGAGCTATGGGCACCGAGCCTCTATTTTTTTTGTTTGTTTGTTTGTTTTTTGTTTAGCAGGCCCAGAGCAGGTTCGAACCCACCACCCCTGGTGCATGGGGCTGATGCTCTACCCATTGAGCTATGGGTACCCAGCCTTTTTTTCTATTTTTAATCTGTAAAGTATGGGTAATAATTGTATATGCCTGAGATATATTAGAAAATTAAATGACTCATCTTTTTTGTGCATGTTTTTTTGTCTTCTTAATTTGTTCTTTATTCTTCACCAACTCCTTTCTCTGAAAAATCCAGTCCAGAGAAATTACATGGTTAGATAACCTTTATAGTACAGAATTAAAATACATCTTATGGTATTTTATTTGGCTTTGTTGAGTTGTGGTTACAAAATGTTTGACTAAAAGTTTAAAAAATCTGTATTGCTGACTGGTAATTTTTGTGTGGCATATAAACAAAATAAAAATCTTCATTTGGCAAACATTTTTTTTTTTTTTTTTTTTTGAGATGGAGCCTCAAGCTGTCCCCCTGGGTAGAGTGCTGTGACATCACAGCGCACAGCAACCTCCAACACCTGGGCTCAAGCGAGTCTCACTGCCTCAGCCTCCCCAGTAGCTGGGACCACAGGCACCCACCATAACGCCCGGCTATTTTTTGGTTGCAGTCATCATTGTTATTTGGCGGGCCCAGGCTAGATTCAAACCCACCGCCTTAGCTGCTTGAGCCACAGAAGCCCAGCCAGTAAACATTTTTTTATTACAAATTTTTCTTTTTTAGGTCACAGCAGTTGCACAACAGAATCAAGGAGAGGTGCCTGAGCCCCAGGATATGAAAGTAGCCGAGGTTCTCTTTGATGCAGCTGATGCAAATGCCATTGAAGAAGTAAACCTTGCTTATGAGAACGTTAAAGAAGTAGATGGGCTGGATGTTTCCAAAGAAGGCACCGAGGCCTGGGAAGCTGCCACGAAGAGATATGAGGAGAGGATTGACAGAGTGGAGACCCGGATCACTGCTCGCCTTCGAGATCAACTTGGCACAGCCAAGAATGCCAATGAAATGTTCAGGATTTTCTCCAGGTTCAATGCGCTGTTTGTCAGGCCTCACATCCGGGGAGCCATTCGTGAATACCAGACCCAGTTGATCCAGCGTGTGAAAGATGATATTGAATCTCTACATGACAAGTTCAAGGTCCAGTACCCACAAAGTCAGGCTTGTAAGATGAGTCATGTTCGTGATTTGCCTCCTGTGTCAGGGTCTATCATCTGGGCTAAACAGATCGACAGGCAGCTGACTGCCTACATGAAACGTGTGGAGGATGTCCTGGGCAAGGGTTGGGAGAACCATGTGGAGGGGCAGAAGCTGAAGCAGGATGGAGACAGCTTCCGCATGAAGCTCAACACACAAGAAATCTTTGATGACTGGGCGAGGAAGGTACAGCAGCGCAATCTCGGTGTCTCAGGGCGCATTTTCACCATCGAAAGTACTCGAGTTCGGGGCCGAACTGGAAATGTCCTTAAACTGAAAGTTAACTTTCTACCTGAGATCATTACACTTTCAAAGGAAGTCCGAAACCTCAAGTGGCTTGGTTTCCGAGTCCCTCTGGCTATTGTAAACAAGGCTCATCAGGCAAACCAGCTCTACCCATTTGCTATCTCACTGATCGAAAGTGTCCGTACTTATGAGAGGACCTGCGAGAAGGTGGAGGAGCGTAACACCATTTCCCTATTGGTAGCTGGCTTGAAAAAGGAAGTGCAGGCTTTGATTGCAGAAGGCATTGCATTGGTGTGGGAGTCCTATAAACTTGATCCATATGTACAGCGCTTAGCAGAGACTGTCTTCAACTTCCAAGAAAAGGTGTGTTCTAATCTAATCAAATGTCCTAGTGATGAATTATGTGTAGTTCAAATGTTACTTCCTTCCATAGAGGGCATGCGTAATTGATGTAGCATAAGGCCTTATGAACTGAGAGGGAGAAGGAACTGTCTTGCTCAGGCATCCTCAAACTACGGCCCACGGGCCACATGTGGCCAGCCTAGGACATTTATCCAGCCCACCAGGTGTTTTTGCCACCGCTGCCTGTCCTGCTTAGCAGCTGACTCGTCCCAGGTCCCGTAGTCCAGCCCTCCAACCATCTGAGGGACAGTAAACTGGCTCCCTGTTTAAAAAGTTTGAGGACTCCTGGTCTTGCTCATTATGGCATTGTTGGTGCTGGGGCTTCAGAGAGCCAGTAAGTGATACTCTAAGTTTAGAAACCAATGGAGGATGCCCACATCCTCCATACACGCAAAAAAAGGAACTAGTGGAGGCTGAAGGACACTAAAGTATGACAGACCAAAATGAGAACTTTGTTACTAATATAGCTGAATGGAGAATATGGCTCAAGGTCTGCTGCCATGAGCCCTTGCACCAATGCACCTCGGACTTAGATATCGTCCCAGTCTTTAACACAACTGGTCAATTGTAGACCTGTTAGCCCAGAGCCTGCCACTGCCAGCAGGCCAAGAGTGTGTACTTCTGTAAGACTGGTTCCCAAGGCTGAGAGGAATACACTTATTTCCTTTCCCCAGACTTACCAGTCACAGGCCACCCTTCCCATGAGCAGAAGTGAGTAAGGGGAGAGAAACTGATGGTGTTCCCTACATTTCCCTTCTCATTGTGGGGATACAGGACTTAGGGGATCAGTGTTCTCACCTCAACATCTCAGATTACCTATTTATGGAAGAACTTCTCTGTCTCGAAGCATTTGTTAATTGTCTGAGAAAAAAGTGTAAAATAAATGAACAGTGAGTAAGTGATTTAAATATCAAATATTCTTTCCTTCAGGTGGACGATCTGCTTATTATTGAAGAAAAGATAGATCTGGAAGTCCGTTCCTTGGAAACCTGTATGTATGATCATAAAACTTTCTCAGAGATCCTGAACAGAGTCCAGAAAGCAGTAGATGACTTGAATCTTCATTCCTATTCCAACTTGCCCATCTGGGTCAACAAGCTGGACATGGAGGTGAGGGATGGGATTTTGAGTATGTTTCATTTTTCTTCTATTGACCATTGGAGTGGACCATGTTCAGTAAGTTTCTTAGTTTGTCGCTAAAAAGGATTTTTCTTAGAAATTCTCTGCGATAGGCCGGGCATGGTGGCTCATGCCTGTAATCCTAGCACTCTGGGAGGCCGAGGTGGGTGGATTGCTTGAGCTCACGAGTTCAAGACCAGCCTGAGCAAGAGCGAGACCCTGTCTCTACTAAAATAGAAAAACTGAGATAAGAAGATCACTTAAGCCTAAGAGTTGGAGGTTGCTGTGAGCTATGACACCATGGCACTCTACCCAGGGCAACAGCTTGAGATTCTATCTCAAAAAAGGTGGGGGGAAATTATCTATGATAGTTTAATTCCCCTCCAGAACCCCTTTTAACCAATGCACAGCTGATCTGTGGTACTCAGTCCAGTTCTAAGTTGGACAAAGGAAGCTGTGAAGGAGGAGGAAGTGGTCCCTTTCTTTGCTGGATATTTGACAACTTCTGATTTGGTCTTCCCTGCTCCTCTTATGATTGAGGTTGCCTTTCCTAGTCCTCTGGGGTCTTCCTAACAATTCTGCCCCTTCCTGCCACTAGTATTAGAAAGGAGTCCTCAGCTACAGAACACCCTCATTCCTGGTGTAGAGAACCCTGGCTCAGCCCTGGAGACGGGTAGGGTTGGGGTGGAAAGAGTGTGTGTGGTGCAAATGCACGTCTTAGAAAAGAGAATGTTTTATAGCAAAGGTTATAGGTTATGCTTGGTCAGTTCCCAAGATGTTTGTGGTTTCTTTCTTTTCTCTTTTCAAATGGAAAAATTAGTTGTAGTATATCCACATAATGAGTGAAAGTTCACAAACCCCACTCTCCTGAACCCAGAAATGGTCTGAAAGCCCCTGATTTTGTCCAGCAGCCCTCAACAAATTCTCAGGATAGTTGACAGTGACTTCAGGCAGATTGTTAACAAAGGCTTACAGATAACCTGTTTGTAGGATCAGAGAGAAGGCTTTATTCTTTTTTTTTTTTTTTTTTTTTTTTGAGATAGAATCTCACTGTCACCCTTGGTAGAGTGCTGTGGCATCATAGCTCAAAGCAACCTCAAACTTTTGGGCTTAAGCTATTCTCTTCCTTCAGCCTCCCTGGGACTACAGGCGCACAATGCCTGGCTATTTTTTGGTTGCAGTTATCATTGTTGTTTAGCAGGCCCCAGCTGGGTTTTAAACCCTACCAGCCTCCGTGTATGTGGCTGGCACTCTGCCCACTGAGCTATGGGCAGCACCAGAAGGCTTTATTCTTGTTAAAATAAAATGGCTTCGTAGCCAGGCATTGTGGGTGCCTATAGTCCCAGCTACTTGGGAGGCTGAGGCAAGAGAATCGCTTAAGTCCTAGAGTTGGAGATTGCTATGAGCTGTGACGCCATGGCACTCTACCCGGGCAACCTAATGCCCTTTATTTAAAAATCAATTAAATAAAATAAAATGGCTTGATCTCCAAATTATAGTTGTTTTCAGTTTTATCTCTGAGACTGCCACGAAAAGAATTTTGTGTATTTCCTACTATTTTAACAAACACCAAGACCTTCACTGCATCTGCTGCATTAGTTTTTCCTTACCACTTACAAGTCGGAAGCTTAGTGATTCACTTATTCCAAAGATGGAGAGAACACAGTCAGCCCTACTGTGACAAGTTATCTGAGATGGGAAGAAGTGATAAAATAAGACTCTGGGAATGGGTTCGAATCCAGTCTGGGCCTGCCAAACAACAATGACAACTACAACCAAAAAACAGCCGGTGTCGTGGCAGGCGCCTGTAGTCCCAGCTACTTGGGAGGCTGAGGCAAGAGAATTGCCTAAGCCCAAGATTTGGAGGTTACTGTGAGCTATGATGCGATAGCACCCTACCCATGGCGACAGCTTGAGGCTCTGTCTTAAAGAAAAAAAAAGACTATGAGAATGAAGAGATGAAGAGATAAAGGATCATAATTACTAACTTTTATCTTTGACCTGAAACACCTACTGCTTTCTAATTAACATGCTTCATGAGTTAACTTGTAGAAGTTCTCTGTTCTCTGATACTACTCTCTCTGTAGATTGAGAGAATTTTGGGCGTTCGTCTACAAGCTGGTCTGAGAGCTTGGACACAGGTTCTTCTTGGACAAGCTGAAGATAAAGCAGAAGTTGACATGGATACGGATGCCCCACAAGTCAGTCACAAGCCTGGTGGAGAGCCAAAAATCAAAGTGAGTGTCTCCTATGGCATCTTATTTGCTAATAAATGATACAAATTCCCCCTGTAGGAAGTACCTGTGAAAAAGTCACTTTACAGTGGAAGAACCTAACAGATACCTTAACCGGGTTGTGAAGGTTAACATCACCAGTGAGGTGGCATATCATGTACCCCCTGATACCATGTGATGAGAATGCACTTCACCTCTGTGGTCTTTTCCCCAGAATCCCTCAGTCTCCTTTCTAATTGTGAAAAAACCAAACACATAGAGTGAGGGTCATTTTACAAAATACCTGACTAGTACTCTTCCAGAGTTGGTCAGAATCATAAAAGAGTAGGAAAAACTGAGACAGTGTCACAGATTGGAAGGGATTAAGGAAATGTGACAACTAAATATGATGTGGTATCTTGGATTAGATCCCCTGAATCTGACCAATGTCCGTATCTTAGCTAGTAGAATTGTGTCAGTGTTTTCATCATATTATGTAAGATGGTAATGTCAGAGAAAGCTGGTGAAGGGTACGTGGAAACTTTTTGTACTTTCTTTGCAGGTCTCCTACAAGTCTAAAATAATGTCAAAAAAAGTCTTAAAAAATGAAAAATAAATTTTAAGAAAAAGCCTACACAGAAGGAAAAAAAAACTATTTACCAAACATATATGCAGTAAATTAATTAAAAAACTAAATATAGTCTAACTAAATACAAAAAAAAGTTCAGCCCATGACACTAAAATGTATTTCACTATTTTTAACAAAAGTCTAAACCTAAGTTTTAGAGAAGAGTATGACAGCCCTGTGGTCAGTGTACTGTTGGGCAGCAGTTTGTGTCTCCAAAGCTGTCTGCTTCCCATTTGTATCAAGGATTAGTCAGTGGAGCTTAGCAAGCTTTCTAGAGGATTCAGTAATTCTGTTAAATAGAACCGTCCAAGTAAGTACTGTCTGTTGGCATGGATGATGCTTAGAAAGATGTCCACCTCACAGTTTTGTAAGCTATGCATTTGTGTTATATTTGTATTAGTGCCTGTGTTATATTTATTTATTTATTTGCAGTTTTTGGTTGGGGCTGGGTTTGAACCCTCCACCTCCGGCATGTGGGGCTGGTGCCCTACTCCTCTGAGCTACAGGCGCCACCCCCTTCTGTTATATTTAAAGGCTTTACGAACAGAAGCCTGAAAGAACTGTGCAGGTGTAGACTATGATCTGGGAAAAGTAATTGACTTTTTTCTTTTTCTACCCAGACTTTACTTTTTTCTTTTTTTTTCCCCCAATACTTAGAAAATATTTTTTCTTTTGAATTTTACTGTTTTCACTTTTGAATATTATTATTAGGTATTCATCACAGAACATACTTTTTAAAATACTGAGTCCCTAACTGCAACTCAGACTTTAGACTTTACCTTACAAATGTATATAATGTAACCTAGTCATAATGTACCCTTATATTAATCCAAAGTTTCTTCTAAAAAGGCACTTCTAAAGGATTAATCAGAGAAGGCAGGAAGGAAAGCAGTGAGGGTGGATGGTGGTAGGTTTCATGTTATAAATGAAATTTAAAATAAAATACTGAATCCCAGAGAAGCAAATTGAGTGTTTCTAAGTTGATACAATTACAGTCCTGCACTTTTTACAACATTTTGATGAGCAGTGGACTGCATATATGATGGTAGTCCCCCCAAATTGTAATACTGTATTTTTCCTGGACCATTTTTACATTTGGATATTCTAGATACACAAAATTACCATTGTTTATAATTGCCTATAGCATTCACTGCTGTAATATGCTGACCAGGTGTGTGGCCTGTGAGCGATAGACTATAGTTACATTATGCCTGTATAGCAGGCTTTACTATCCAGGTTTGTGTGAGTACACTACGTGATGTTTGCACAATGGCAAGATCACCAAACAATGCATTTCTCAGACTACGTACCTTTATCTAGTAGAGACTGAATTGGAATTCTTGATTAGCTTAAAGCCCTAGCAGGTGGTTCAGACTTACCTCAGCTTGCTTAGTCTTCAGTCAGTGTACTAATGTGTGCCCAATAGCTGATACTGATTATTTGTCACTGCAGCAGTGTGCCATGACAAATTTCAGGTCTCAAAGTTGTAACCACAAATCCACATGTATATGGTCAGATTAGACGGTGCTTCATTGGGCACAAATGACAGCAAGAAATTATACAAAGACAATTCCTAATAATCAAGTGATAGACTCTGTAGTTCAGACTTAAGTAGTTTAATAATTTAGGGACAGAGGTGTTAAATATCAAAAACATTTTATTGAAATAGATTGCCGAGTAAAAAATGAAACCTTTCTTTCACAGAATGTCGTTCATGAGCTAAGAATAACCAATCAGGTAATCTATTTGAATCCGCCAATTGAAGAGTGCAGATACAAGCTGTATCAGGAAATGTTTGCCTGGAAGATGGTCATACTTTCTCTCCCCAGGATCCAGAGTCAGAGGTACCAGGTAAGCCTTTGGGGGGACTCAAGGCATTCCTCTTCTGACCAGGCATCTCTTGGGTCTCTATGACACTTCTCCATGGTGCCTCTTTAAATAAGGTCTTGATGTGTCTTTTCAAACTCCAGACTCTGGTTTAACATCCTAAGGAAAGTTAGAGGAGGCCTTGTGTGACCTGACTTTTTTCCCAATTTAGTTACTTAGCATTTGTAGCTTGTCTCAGTAGTCGTCTTAGAAATTCTCTCCATAAGTTTCTTTGGAAATCTTAATTCCTGCTTCTCCACTCCTTCTCCTTTTTTAGTAGGGGAATTAGTTTTTTTTTTTTTTTTTAGAGACAGAGTCTCACTTTATCACCTTCCGTAGAGTGCTGTGGCATCACAGCTCACAGGAACCTCCAGCTATTGGACTTGGGCCATTCTCTTGCCTCGGTCTTCCAAGTAGCTGGGACTACAGGCACCCGCCATGATGCCCAGCTATTCCTTTACTGCAGTTTGGCCAGGGCTGGGTTCGAACCTGCAACCCTCCGTATATGGGGCTGGCGCCTTACTCACTGAACCACAGGCACTGCCCAAGGGGAATTTTTAAACATACACAAAAGTAGAGAGAATCACGTGAGCCCAGCTTTATTTATTAACACATGGCTAATTTTATTTCATTTGTATTTCCTTTCCAGTTTCCTACCCCCACCAGATTACTTTAAAGCAAATCCCAGACAATTACATAGTAAAGCAAATGCCCAAATTACTACTAAGGCAGTCCTCAGCTTATGAGTAAGAAAATAAGATAAGATTCTATAGGCTTATTCTTAAGTTGAATTTGTATGTAAGGTGGAACAGGTACATTTACTTATTACCTATAATGGCCTCTATTAGTCAGATGTTTATAACTTGGGGACTGCCTAGATTTCTTCAGCAAAGGGAAAACTCAAGAGATCATTTAGTCCCCAGCCTGGAGCCAGTGTTACTTCTACATACAACCAGTGGTTTTCAAACAAGAAGATGCCACACTTCTCTAGCAAATACTTCTAGAATTTTTAGTTGTCTAATAGGAAGTTATCTCTTTTCTTTTTTTTTTTTTTTTTTTTGAGATGGAGCCTCAAGCTATCCCCCTGGGTAGAGTGCCATGGCATCACAGCTCATAGCAACCTCCAACTCCTGAGCTCAAGCGAGTCTCTTGCCTCAGCCTCCCAAGTAGCTGGGACCACAGGCGCCCGCCACAATGCCCAGCTATTTTTTGGTTGCAGCCGTCATTGTTGTTTGGCGGGTCCAGGCTGGATTCGAACCCACCACCTTAGGTGTATGTGGCTGGCGCCTTAGCCACTTGAGCCACAGGCACCAAGCCAGGGAGGTTGTATTTTCTACAGAGAAGTCAGGAAAGGCTTCACTGAGAAGGTGACTGAGCAGAAACTCAAAGGAGGAGGGGGCATAAGCCAGTGATATTTGCCACCAGAGATTCTGAGCAGAGACCAGCATATGCAAAGACTCAGGGGCAGAGCCTGCTTGGCATGCCGGAGGACCAGCAAGAGTCTGGTGGGGTTAGAGCAGAGCCAGTGAGGGAAGAAGCAGGAGCTGAAGTTACAGAAGCAATAAGCAACATAGCTCACAGCAACCTCAAACTCTTAGGCTCAGGCAATCCTCTTATCTCAGCCTCTCGAGTAGCTGGGACTACAGGCACCCTCCAAAATACCCAGCTAGTTTTGTTAATTTAGTTTATTTTTAAGACAGAGTTTCACTATGTCGCCCTGGAGTGCTGTGGCATCACAACTCATAGCAACTTCCAACTCTTGGGCTTAAGCGATTCTCTTGCCTTAGTCTCCCAAGTAGCTGGGACTATAGGCGCCTACCACAACGCATGGCTGTTTTTTAGTTGTAGTTGTCATTGTTGTTGGGCAGGCCCGGGCTGGGTTCAAACCCGCCAGCTCCAGTGTACGTGGCTGGCACCCTAGCTGCTGAGCTACAGGTGCTGAGCCTAGTTTTTTTTTTTATTTTTACTTTTCTTTTTTTTTT
>CAUYQV010186874.1:0-13916 GCA_963574575.1 Galagoides demidoff | reverse complement strand
GCTCTATCCACTAAATGCTACCAACGCCCCTCTTCCCCCACAACCAAAATTACCCAATGTCCCTGGGGGTGTGAAACTACTGTTATGCAAAGTCAGGTCGTACTGTAGGGTGGGAACAATAAGAAAATGCCCAAGATAAGGGAAAGAAGGACATTAGCTCAACTATTGAACATGAGTTAGGAGTGGGGATTGTGTCCAGACGGAAATTTATCTGTAATCCTAAGTAAAAGCCATCTGCCAAGGCAGAGACATTGTCTGTTGAGGGGGGTCTGTCTGCTGGCTCAGCTGGGTTTCTGAATATGTTTATCTGCCCAAGTCAGCATCTTCCCAGCTGAGAGGGAGCAGATTTGCAGACCACATCAAGTTTGAAATTCCAGAAGGAACCTCTTGGAGTCTGCTCTTGGGTCAGTGAGCCCCCAAAATTCCAATAACTTTAGGTGGGTGTAGGGCATCCAATCTTTGGCTCTGCCTAGTAGACCCAAAGGTGAGGAAAACCAACTGACTCTTTGTGTCCTGTTCCTTCTGTATTTCCCCTGCCGGGAGTGCGGGGGTGATGATGGAGTTTGACACAAGGAGCTCAAAGCTCCGTTTTGTTCTGGATTTCTAAGTCGCCCTGGAGCACAACAGCCAGTTAAAAAAATTTCAGCTTGGCTGCTGTTGGTATATACAACAAAACCTATTTTTATAAACTAGCCTATTGAGGTGCTTTTGAGTTGGAAATGATTGAACCTAGAAGGACCCAATTGATTATACCAAATTGACATTGTTGTCCCCAAATAGGTAGTACCATTGTTCTTTACCAGGATACCTGCAATGCAAAATGGTATCACAGAAAAGCGTGAATAGAGATTAAGTACTGGCTGGAAATTGCCCATTACTACAAGGTTAACACATGTCTTCTCAGCTTAAAATTCTCCTCTGGTCTTCATCTGACTGTTATTTTGTTTTGTTTTTCAATTGACCTTTGTTCTGACTTGAACTTGAGCAAAAACAATGGGATTTGATATAACAATAAGATATGGGTTCAGTTTTCTATTATGAGGAGAATTCAATTCACGGTGTGAAGAGTGTCAGCGGGTCTTGCTGAAGGTGTTCCAATTTATGATTAATGTTTCAAGGAGTTGAGATGTTTTAAAGGAGACTCTTTAGGTTTAAATCCTATTTGCCCCCCCCCAAAAAAAAAAGGTTAAGAAAATGACAAGGCCATTCAATTCACATCACAGCCACTGTCCTGGTACTGGGTTTCAAATCTTCCTTTCTTTTGATTCTACAGGAAATAGAAAAGAAACACAGGTAACTTAAAACTCAACACCTAGGACAAGCAGGAAGTATGGGAAACTATCTAAAGTGCCTGAAAGGGTGGTCTAGTGGGAAGCTGAGGCCCAGGGAGAATGTGGGAGTTCAGGAGCTGGCATTAGGCAAAGGGATGGAAAGCCTAGGGCTCCAGCCATTCAGCCCATGGCGCTGTCTTCAGACTTTTCTGTGAGTCCAGGTGGACTCAGCAGAGATAAGGAAGAGAGGGAGAGTTGAGGAGGTGGGTGATGGTTTACTAAATACGCTCTGATTCCTACCTGGGGAGCGAATATGGAACAAAGATGAGAAAAATAAAAAAGGTCTCCAAACATTTTCACTTTTTCCCCAGCCACAGTGTGGCTATACTTGATAATCTTTCCTCTTGCTGTTTCATCGCTATGAACCGTAAATAGCTGGTGAGCTCCAGCCAAGCATCTTTATACTCATCACTTCTCTTGATTGGCACACACATTCAATGCACACGAAGTACTGGAGGTAAGTGTCTATACTCTCTAGTCTTTTAGAAGTTAAAGAAAACCTCCTAAACCACATGGCTAGTGAATAAAGGAGCGACTGTTCCTACAGTTCTAATTTCAGCAACTTCCCAAATGCTGTATTGTCTTCTTAGAGAATCCCCGAAAAGTTACTTTGCTCTGAAAGGTTCACATACTCAAATCGAATCTCCAAGCTAATCATTAATGATAATATAGCACTCAGAAATAAGGTAGCTGGGGAAATTATATATTCACTAAATTCTATCAATTTTACGTTTTCTGTTTTGAATGTCAACAAATATACATTTTAATTTCCAAGGAAGTCTCCCTCTTCCTCCAAAAAGACCTGTTTCTTTAAAGAAATCATTTAAGGAATACAGAATAACTTCTAATGACTATTTCCCTGAAGGTGCTCTTCTGAGGATGAAGGACATAACCATATCACTCTCAATTTCCTTGGACCCAGAGGTGGCACATTTCTCCATGTCAGTGAACTCAAGATGGAAGCAATGCTATCAAAATCTTAAAATGTCGAACTAACTTCCAACTTGTATCAAGTTTCTCTCTAGTAATTTAGTTTAAATAAACATCTTTAATTCAAGTCTTTGGAGGACGAACACTGATCTACCACTCTGAGCTGATCAAGATCTTCATTAACACCAGATTAACTTCAGTAGCAGCTAGTGAAGATGTTTCAAATAAGAGAGATCACAGGACTAAATCAAACTAAAGCTGGTGTGTGCCAGCGTGCTTTGCATATTATTGCTTTTAATTCTCACATGATTTCATACGATAAGGTGACTTTAGTCAGATTTTTAACAAATCAGAAATACTTTAGATAAGAAACTATAAGCTTAGGAAAAATAGGAAACGTGTCCAAGAGCCCATGGCTAACCCTGGGATTTAAACTTTCATCTCTATGAATCAAACCTCGTATCTTCCTGTTTCTTTTTGTGTCAGTGTCTTTTTCATTACATATAGGACATTGTCATTTTCAATGTGATGAAAACTCTAGATTCTGCTACTAATGCATAAGCGTTCTCTTTTTTGGTGGTTTTAGCTGGCAACTTACTTGACTGACATCAAACTTTCTGTCCGTGATCTATTGGAAGCTCAAACCCCAGTTCGGTTCATTTGTCTTTAGCGTTACTATGTGGAGTCTTTCCTATGCATGTAAAACTTAGGGTTCAGCCAGAGCAGGTTGGCTTAGAGGGTATGTATAGGATTTAAGACTCTGGCTACTTTTTTTCAGGAATTTTCCATTCACTCTATAGCTGCTATGGTTTATGTAAATTCTGGCCTCTGATTCTGTCCACTCTAGAAATGCTGCATTTTCTGTTTAAAATGAATGGACTGTGGCCTTCCCTAGGCTAACACCATAAAAGTAGTAACTTCATTCTATGTATTACGTTCTTCCAAGTGTCAGCTCCTCTCCAGAACATATGTGCTTTTGCCTATTTGCCAGCATTTTTTGTTAAGTCTATCATGTGTATCATACTTTTTCTGAAATTTATGCTTGTTACCCACCCCCCCACCCAAAGACTTTTTGAATTTGGACCTTATTCAGCTATAGCAGAAGAAAAGTGGAGGTGTAGATTTTATATTATATGTCATTTTTTTTTTAAGAGACAGAGTCTCACTTTATCACCCTTGGTAGAGTGCCATGGCAGCGTCACACAGCTCACAGCAACCTCCAACTCCTGGGCTTAGGCGAGTCTCTTGCCTTAGCCTCCCAAGTAGCTGGGACTACAGGCACCTGCCACAACTTCTGGCTTGTTATATGGGGCTGGCGCCCTACTCACTGAGCCACGGGTGCCACCCTATATGTCATTTTTTATATACTAAAATAAATTGGCTCAATCATTTCAAAAATTCTTCACATTTATAGCTCAGATTTTCTAAATGAGTTTTGGATTCATGTTTAGGGCGGTCCATGGATTTTCATACCATCTCATCTTCTGTGCCATCAAAAATCTGGTGGTACACCTTTTTTTTTTTTTTTTTTTTTAGTAGTACTCCACTGTCCCAAGACTTTCTTCTAACCTGGTAATGCCGTAAGACCTATTTTGTAAGTTTTGATGCTGGTACTTCTTCATTTTTGTTTTTAATGTTAGAGAAGGTTGATCTACCTATCTACCTATCAGTGAAAGTTATACAGACAATAATACTTATTCAAGTTTCTTACTCAGACTGTCATTAGTGGCTTATTGATTGAAGTATGTAATGGATGGTATTATTCAGTAATGTTCAGGAATAAGTAACAAGGTAACACATGTACAGTGACAACGATGTCACAGTTGTCACCTGGCCAACACTCACAACAAGATGACATAGATTATAAAATTATGAATTGTACATCTTATAATTATTATTTTTTATAATAGAATTAAAATTATTGGTTTTATAGCCCTGTAAGCTCTGAATCTCTGAATTTTCTCTATTCTTTTGATTTCTGACTTTAAACTAGCCAATTCTTCCCTAAGTTCATTTACTTTAATGCCTCCTTAAAATGTTGTCCTTAGCAGTTGACACCCACTGCCACTATGGCTCAATTGTTTCTTGCAGAGTTGCAGTATACGTCGCTTCTGCCCATATGCCAAGGGCCAGCGTGTGACAAGGCTGGGCAATACAGCCTGGTGGTGAGCTCAAAGGGTAGGAGAAGTGAGTGCGTTAACTGGCCCAGAGAGGCTGACGTTTGCCCAAGGCGCTGCAGTAAGTAGATTTCAGAGCTGGTATAATATAGTGGTTGAGAGAACGAACTTTGGAATTCCACAGACTTTTGTTTCAGTCTGGCTGTGCCTCTTATATCTATCTGTATGATCTTGAACAAACTATTTATGTCTCTAAAACTCAGTATTCTCAAGCATAAAATAGAAATAATAATAGTACCTAAACCACAGATCACTTATGGAATTGCATGAGGTATTATAATACAAGAAAGAGACTTATACCAAGACTAACATATAGTAAGACCTACACAATATTAATTCACTTTGAGTCTAAAGTCTACAATTTTTACAACCCATCTCAAAACTACTCTTCTCCCATTTGAATACATCTCCAATTAAGAACTTATTACCCACTAGGCTCTGTGGTTACCTTTGTCATATGCATTCAATCGTGTCCCCCAAGCAATCATACAAAGAAGGATTTCTGACCATCTGCATTTTACTGATGAGAAAGCAGGTTTGGAAAGGCTAAGTATCAATATTTCCCTTCTCCCCCATTAGCTTGATATTTATTCACACCCCAACACAATTCTTTCTTTGCTTGTGGAACTTTATCCAGCTAATTCAACCCTTAGTTTATCCAACACACACACACACACACACACACACACACACACTTAACTTGCACAATACCTACCACTGTCCTGGGTGTGTAAAGGACTAAAAACAATTCTAAATATCTGTTGTTTCATTAATTAAAAAAAATCAGATTGAGCATCTACTGCCTTATTTTATCGCAATCTTTTAAAAACACAAATCTGCTTGTTATTTTCCTGATTGGAGTTTTGCAGTAACTCGCCCATTAACTACTGGAGCAAACTATCTCCAGCCTTTATTATAAAAGGCTCCCCATGATTTTATCCCCGCCAGGAATTTCTGCCTCACCTCTCCCTGGTTCTCCCACCTCCAGCTAAATCAAACTGTTGCAATTACCCCAGAATTACCATCCCTTTGTCCCTTCTGCTCATCTGTTACGCCTTCTTCCCTACTTTTTACAAAATGAGTTCTTCAGGACTCTGTACAGGGATGACCGTCTCCATAAAACTTCTACTGATATTCCCAATTGCTGACATTAAAGTAAATTTGGTTTAATGCTGCCTCCATATTTTGAATTCCTACCTAGCAAACTGCAATGTCACTTAGTATGTAAACAGACTGCAACCTAATTAAGAGTATATTCTTGTAGCAAATAGTTCAACATCTCTGCCAATTATAGCCACAGTGCTCCAGCCAATCAGAGGCTGCCCACCTTCGGCCTGAATCCATATAAGGGTTGCTGCACTGCAAATGCGGAACTCTAATCAGTCAAGCTGTTTCCGTCCGTACCTCGTGTGCTTTTGCTGTCTATAAATATTGCCTGCCCACTTTGCTGGGTGGAGCGCTCTGAATCTCTCCTGGTTTTTCAGGCTTCCCGGTTCATGAATCATTCTTTGCTCAAATGAACTCTGCTAAATTTAATTTGTCTGAAGTTTTCTTTTAACACTGAATACTTATTCCACTGTGCCCTCACTCCACCCCTTGCAGAATTTATCATAGCAGAAAACACGATTGAACTTAATAGTTTAAATATTTGTTTCCTTCCCTAGATTGTGAAGGTAGGAAATCTGAAGTCACTCATTTTAAAAACACTAGAGCTTAGCATCACATTTAAATAGTAATTTATGTGTCAATAAGTTTTAATTAATAAGTTTGGCTTTGGAGCACCTACTCTATCTGCCCCACAGTTTGGATACCCTCTTTCATATCATTCCTGACACTCAAACAGAACTGTGGACTCTCAGCCAGCCCCAGACCAGAATGTCCTACCCTTCATCTGCATACAGTCTCCTTGTGTTGAAGTCTCTATAGGGTTCTCACTTGTCTCTCTGCAGGGGAAGGAGTCCCCACTTTTCCCTGCCTAGCACAACACTGGGCCACTTGTTGGCACTCACACCACCCCTGGGTCAGTTAGGCTGGTCTTCTTGCTGCTTTTTGCAAATAACACAGATACCTTCACTATGGTACCTGCCCGGCAAAGAGTCCCTCCTCCCATCTCACCTAGAAACAGAGCCACCTCTAACGACCATGTTTATGTAGATTTTATCCTCTAAAGAATTGCTAACATTTGTATAACACATTATAATTTGTAAAGATTGTTCTGTTTCATCTCAAAAGCAATATTGTGAATTACTATGATTGTGATCTTGACTATTGAGATTAATACCTTCCTTATAGTGCCAAGAAATACACTGTAGATAGCAGGGGTTCCAGAAGAGGAGCCCAAAATGAATTTAATGAATATTTGTTAAGCACTAAGATAGGAAAATCCCTGGGCCTGGGTGCTTAGGGCAAAGAAAAGTGATCAAGTTATAGTTGTTGTGCTTAGAGAGCTAATATTCTATCAGAAGGCATTAAACACTGTAGCAGTAGTAATAATAGTAATGACAATGACACTGTCATTGAGTGTCTGCTATGTGCCAGGTTCTTTAGTACATTTAATACATTTAATTTTTTTGATCTTTACAATAATCCTATGAGGTCATAATATTCATATGGAGAAGGAAGATGAGTTTTGGAGAAGTTTAGTTCAAACTTTCATAGCTAATGGGTGCCTGGGCTGAGCTTTTGGACCTATGCCAGCAGTTCTCAACCTGTGGGTCGTGACTCCCTTGTACCAATGCAAATACATCTTGCATATCAGATATTTACATTATGATTCATAGCAGTATCAAAATTACAGTTATGAAGTAGCAAAAAAAATAATTTTATGGTTGGGGGTCAACACAACATGAGGAACTGTATTAAAGGGTCGTGGCATTAGGAAGGTTGGGAACCACTGAATGACTATCTGGCTCCAAAGAGCTTGCTCTTACGCTATGCTACGCTGTCCCTTAGATACAAATAATCATAGTACAGAGTCAACTAAGTGATGAAGGATAGCAGAGAACAGAAAGTTTGTTCTGCTCATGGGTAGTGAACTTGGGACTTGGATTGAAGTTCAATGTGTAAATAACATAAAATAAAAGGGACCAGGGCAGGTGGGAGGGGGGTGGCCAGGTAAAGAAAACAGAAAGAGCTAAAGCCTGGTCACGTGGCAAAAGGAGGAATTAATATAATGTGCAGTGAAGTCTGGAAAGGTCAGTTCAAGGCAGACCAATCAGAAAATAGACTTGTGAGACAGTGGGTGGGTGAAATGAACCAGAACTGGGGGTGGTTGAGTTTTAGAGAGTGACTTGGCCCATTTGTGTTGCTGTGACAGACTGCAATGGACTGAGCAATGTATACAGAAAAGGAAGTCATTTCTTAGAGTTCTGGAGACTGGGAAGTCCAGGGTCAAGGAATTTGCATCCAATGAAGTCCAGCATGTGCCATCATCCCACAGTAGAAGGCAAGAGACCAACAGAGCAGGAGAGTAGGAGGGGGTCAAGCTCACTTCTATAAGACCACTCTCAAGATAACTGCCCATTCCTGAGATAGCTTTCTAACCCATACCCAAGATATCCACTCATGGAGTCAGAGCCCTCATCACTTAATCACCTCTTCTTGGGCCCCACCTCCCAACACTGTTGCACTGGGGATTAAGTTTCCAGCACAGGAACTTTGGATGACACACTCCAACCAGAGCAGACAGTGATGGAGAAAGCATGTTCATGGCCTTTTAAAATCTGTAAAGCTATGAAATTGTGTGCGCACGTGTGTGTATGGGGGTGGTGGTGGCTGGGAAAGAAAAGACAATGAGTTGTGTTAGGAACATAAATATCGATTGATTTCTTCATTGATTATGCATAGGAATGGCTATTGCTAAGAACTCACTGAGGCCAATTCTCACACTGATGGCCACGTGCAGTTTGATGTGTGACACAGCATCCTGCAAGTGACCTGGTCCTATCTGAGCAGAATGAAGGAAATTTCATTGTTGTAATGTCAGCTCAAGGTTGAAATATGACTTGTCCCCTCTCTTACTTTACTGTTTTAATAAAGGTACTGGGGCTGTTTAGAGATTGGGATCATGCTTAGCAGACCTGAGGCTGCTTTTAACTTTGCAGAAGTAATTGAGATTTATGAACTCCTTATTAGTGCTTTAAAACAAAATGAGAAACTTGAAATTCCCGTCTGTCAAGATTAAGGAGGGAAGAATTTATTTTTGCTTTTAAAATCTTTAATGATTCGCTTTCCCCTTTCCCCTTTTATATCACTGGGGAGCAATAGCCCTGTGATGAGTTAAAGATAGGTTAGGAGTAGAAATATAACAAGCCTAAATCTTTATTTTCATTTCTGCAAGTATGTGGGGCCTTTAGCATTTGCCAGAAATTCTGCGGAATACCAAGGACAAAGATGAATAATACAGGGTACCTGACCTAAGTTCTGAGCAAAGAACTTAGTGACCCACGTACATTATGTTCTTGTACCTATTATTATGTATCAAGAGATTTACATTTTATCATTTGTTCTTCGGAATTATTTTTCAAGGTCATTTTAAAGAAAGATTAAGTGGTTCAAGGTCAAATGGTAATAGTTGTGATCTGATTCCTGTTCTGATTTTAAAATTTTAGAAAAATGTTCTTTTTGTTTAGCACATACAATCACAGATAGCTTTTTAGAACCTTTGGTCTCTGGTTTCAAGTCAAACCAAGTAGACCTGGCTGGTGACGGAGAGAAAGCCACATTTAGGATTTCACCTGGGGAAGAAGGTGCCTAGTCAGATCTGTAAAAGGCGTGTGTATGTTTGTGTGTGTGTGTGTGTGTGTGTGAGAGAGAGAGAGACTGTACGCATGTATGTGTGCATGTGTGGAAGATTTTTCTCATTCTCATCCTGAAATGGGTTGAGGTCTTGCTTACACAATTTTTCCCTGGAGTCTATTTTGTGAAATATAATTGAAATCGAAACGCCAGTGATTTTTAATCATCCTCCCAATTTATATCTCGTGTAACCATATGCCAGTGTTCTCGGAGTGTTACAGGGATATGAATTATGCTGAAATTGGATTAGGCAAATACACATTTTCCTTAAAAAATAGATACCCAGAGCAGTAATTTAATTCCACCAACTCTAAAGATTCTCTCAGAAATACCCTGTATATCTTATCAGCAGTTCATTGTGAATTTTCTTGTGGGCTACTTTCTCTGCTTTTTCATTTTCTTCTAGAATCTGCTGTATTTAACAAACATTAGCAACTGTAGGAAGTCAATTTATATGAAAACCATTCCTAAATGTAAGAAAATCGGGTTTTCAGAGGAAACCATCAAGACCCTTCTTTCTAATTCTTCAGTTTTGGGGGAAGCGAAATAGAATGTAATTAAGTACCATTTCCTGTCCAAGTAAATACTTTAAGCTGTGCCATAATTTGGGTATTTAACCAGTAATTAGAACAGAATTTCAGATCCCAATTGGTTTTCAGAAAGTCATTATCTTATTGTTTCATAATAGCGTTATGTTGTGCTCAGGACACTAATGTGAGCAGACACAATTGAAAGGGTCACTAACTCTGGGATACTGTCACTCTCCTTATTTTGTTGGAATAATTTCTCAATAAAGGTAGAAATTTAAACATATAATGGGGAAAGAAAAAAGTCAGGAGGAAAGAGTCTCCCTCAAACAGTTAACCAGATCTCTCCCATATTACTTCGGGAGTGACAACAGGGGGTACTGATGATTGTCCTTCCTGGCCCCAGAGGCCTTCCCAGCTGTGTGGCCTTAGCTAAGCTATTTAACTATTTAGCTCTCTGTGTCTCAGATGAACTTGAAAGGTTGCCCCTATATGTAAAGTACTTAAGATCATGCCTTGGGTAGAATATGCCTTCAGTAAATATTTGTCATGAATGCGATTTCAGCTCAGTTTAATTGCCTGTAACGAGGCATGGTTGGAAATACAGCAACCTTCCATACAGGTTCCCATCTTAATTTCGGGAACTTGTGAACGTTATCTTACAAAGAGCAAAAGAGACTTTGCAGATAGGATTAAATTGAGGATCTTGAGACTGGGGAGATTATCATGGATTATTTTGGCATCATATTACCCAATATAATCACCAGAGCCCTTGAAAGAGAAAGAAGAATGAAAGTCAGTCAGAGAAGGAGATGTGAGAAAGAAAGCAGAGGTCAGATCGATGTGACCCCTGGCTTTGAACAATAGAAATCTGCCATAAGCAAGGAACACTTTTGCACCTTCTAGAAGGTGGAAAAGGCAAGGAAATGGATTCTGCACTAGAGCCTCCAGTGGGAGTGCAACCCTGCTGCCGCCTGAGGGTAATGACATTTCTAATCTTCAGAACTGTGAGATGATAGGTTTGTACCATTTAAACTAGCAACTTTGGAGTAATTTGCTACAGCAGCTATGGAGCTAACACACGGGACTGTTGATGGACATTTCATGGCTCCCATTGCCTCCGACTTGCGCCACGTGCTGTGTACCCCAGAGTTCCTACAGTGTGATTTGCAGACCATAGTGTCTCCTGTCCCCACACGTGACCTCTGTTCTGTCGTAGAATAGATCTAGTTCCTTTTCCTAATTTGTCTCCTGTCCTACCATCCCTTTATAACCACACATGCCTGGAAAGTTAAATTTTTCTTCTCCCTATACCAAAAATTATTTCCTATCCACCAGGCTGAGTCTAAATGTCTCCATGGTGATTCTAATCCTAGTTGGGCTTTTATCCCAGCTCAGATATTTGCCCCCCAGGGCCTAGCCATGTGCAGACCAAGATGACTGGTAGAAAATATCCAAATAGACAAAGCCTAAGTAGATTCTGCATCAAACATCTGTCCCTGACAGCCAGCATAGACACACAGGCACCTGTTACTAGTCTCCAGCTCCTGGAGGGTCTCTACTTCCCAGATCCCAGGGATGAGCCTGAGACATGTACCCGTTCCCCTGAGGCTAACCTGGTGCTACTGTCTCCTGCCTTGGAGCCCTGGGATAGTGGCTGGGGCCCTTCCCCTGTTCATGGACCTCACAAACTGCTCCCCCAAGCTCCCATAATCCTTTCTGTTTAGAATTTTCCATGTTTCCCTGTCACTTTCAGGACTAGATTTATTTAGCATTCACAGAGTCCCTCTCCGTGATCCCGACTCCTTCTTGGCTGTGCCCATACCTGCTTTCTTGCATAGGGAGTTTTGTGAACTCTTATTTCAACATGAAAATCATTACCTTATATTGAAACCCAAAGTAATCACATTAGAAGAAAAACGTATCTTCAATTATTTCTGATTAAATATGAAGCCTTTTTTCTTTTTTCTGGTAAAGAATAAGGTCACTCTAGGACAGAGAACCTAGTGGCCTAGGAATCAGCGTCAAGCTGTGATGTCAGTTTTAACGATGATGGGTGCTCTAAAATAGCCAGCTTAGCTCGGGGAGTGAAAATAAGTCAACTGAAAAGAGAGGAACGAATTTACCCAAGGTGACACAACAAATGACTCACTGGTTCAAAACTTGGTTCTTAGATCTTATCTATTTCATGGTAGTATATAATGACTACCTCTTACTTTCTTTACTTTTATCTGATTCTGCCAAGTCTTGCTAGTTGTACCCAGGAAATGCATAGCAACATGAGACCTCAAGTTCCAGGTCCTGAGCTTGAAAATGATAAGTCCTCCATTTTGAAGAGAATCAGATTTCTGTTCAAAATTATGAACTATGTTAATTTTAAAAAGGCCTATTTCAACATATATATGTATACATATATATAATTCACCCAAGTTACTATCTTAAATTTAATTATCAAATGTCTGTTGTTTCAGGAGGTAGGAAATAACGTAAACTGTTTCTAAACATATTCAAAATAGAACAGCGTGAACACACACACACACACACATTCGGATCAGTGCAGAGAACAATAAGGCTATTACTTCTACAGAAGTGAATTTCCTATTTGTGTGGCCTAATGCAAGAGAGTCGTCTTTGAGAGAAAAGTTACTTGTAGGAATGTTCCCAGACAGTTGGCTTCCCTTGACCTGCTAAGACACAAGTATCATTGATGAACCCCAGTGGGGATGGTGCTTCCAAATTTTTCTTCTTTTTGTCAGTACCTTCCTTCTTTTTCTGGAAACCCAAACTGATTGCATAAAGAGATATTAACTTCTCAGAGTATAAACTATTTTTTTTCACAAATGTGTGAGTGAAAAGCTGAAGACGATGGAATGTTACCCACCTATGCCACAGCAAATGCTTTTCAGCAAGACATTTGTAGAAAAATGGCTAAATCTGTGCCAATAAGAACAAATACTGTTTTCAGAATTCCCCTCCCCTTACTTAGTGACTTATATCTGAGGAAGTTTAGTCACCAAACATATTTCTACTCCTAGATTATCCCAGCACAGATCGAATGGAAGCCATCTTGCATAAGGACAAACAGAGATGACACAGGAATTCAACTCAACAAATGTTTACTGAATGTCTACCAGGAGCCAGGCACTGTGGCAAATTTGAAGAGCCTGAGATGAATGAAATGTTATATCTGTTCTCAAGGAATCCATAATTCAAACTTGGGCTGCAGGTGTGTTTATAGAATGAACAAAGGAGATTGAATCAAGGAACAAAAACTAAAAAAAATATATATATATAATATTGCTGTTTGATGAGACCACAGGCCAAGTACATGCATGAAGTGCAAATATAAGACAACGAGAGCCACAGAGTTGAGGGAAGGATATGGAGGATGGCTAAGAAACCTTCAAGATGAGGTTAGCTCTGAGTTACATTGTGAAAGATGAAAAGAGGTTTTTCATGTGGAAAAGGTGGGATGGAGCTCAGGAAATCTTGGACTTCAACTTCCTTGAGCTAACACAGCACTGTCTCTGTTCCTTAGCTATATCTGCTAACAATCCCCATCAAAGCTGCCTTGTCCTTTTCCATACATTGAGCATGGACACAGCACACTTCTTCCTTTGGCCCCATGAGAAAGAAATTCATACATGCTTCCTCAATAGCATTGTAAAGTCCTCAGATCTCTTACGCTGCCACTCCCTTGAATATTTTTGCTTCTTTTCCAGCAAATTTATTTTCTATGCTCCATTTACTGGTTGAAGTACATTCAGAGATTTTTTTTTTCATTTCTTGAAGTGTCCAGCCAATTTTATGTTACAAAAAAAATCTATCAGAGACATTTAATCTTATACATCATCACTTTTCGAGAACTTCTATTCTCTCATTAAACTGGTAGGTAATAGGCAGACAGCCAACATATGAACATTAATGATAATGATACTAAAGGTAAGAGTCAAGCTAGTTTATTTTTTTTTAAAGAACATTAGCTCTTCTTTCTTAGTAAAATTCCTTTGGGCTTCTTTCTTTTTTTTTTTTATTGAATGGTAACTATGTACATTAATACACTTCTGGGGTACAGTGTGGGGTTTTCACATGCAATCCGAAATACTTCCATCAAACTGATCAACACAGCCTTCATGTCATTTTCTCAGTTATAG
>CAUYQV010186873.1:0-14291 GCA_963574575.1 Galagoides demidoff | reverse complement strand
ATTTGCTCCCCATATTAATCAAAATAAATTTTTAAAAGCCGAAATCTGACCATATCACTACGTCCATGTAGGCTTACCTCTGATTAGGATAAAAGCCAAAAGAGCTAATGAAGAAATTAGGTCTGTTTGGATTTCATATCTATCTGCCTTTCTGGCCTGTTTTATATTCTTTTTCTGGCTCTCTGTGCCCTATCTAGTATGGCCATTCAGTTCCTTGAACACACCATGGTTCCTCTGACCAAGGGCCTTTGCACACAGGATTCGGTCTAAAAGGTTCCCCCACATCCATGCACTCCTCTCACTCCACTGGACCCCACACTATTCACCTAGTTAATTTCTACCCAGATTTTAGCTCTCAGTTCAAGCATCACTTGCTCTGAAATGTCCTGCATGATTTGGTTTTTTTTGTTTTTGTTTTTGTTTTTTGAGACAGAGCCTCAAGCTATCCCCCTGGGTAGAGTGCCATGGCATCACAGCTCATAGCAACCTCCAACTCCTGGGCTCAAGCGAGTCTCCTGCCTCAGGCTCCCAAGTAGCTGGGACTACAGGCACCCACCACGACGCCCGGCCATTTTTGGTTGCAGCCATTGTTGTTGTTTGGCAGGCCCGGGCTGGGGATTCGAACCCACCACCTTAGGTGTATGTGGCTGGCGCCTTAGCTGATTGAGCCATAGGCGCCGAGCCGTCCTGCCTGATTTGTAATCCCCTATATCCATCTCACTCAGACCAGTCTGGGTTTTCTGTAGTAAGTTCTTCTGTACCGAGTTCCTTTCCTTCAGAGAAGTTGCCTCCATTTGTAGCCAGACGTTACTTCATGTGATCGTTTGTTTATCATCTCCTTCTCTCACTCCCCTGTAAGCCCTACCAGATCAGGGACGGCGTCTACTGCTTTCCCCAGAACTTGGTATGGTCCCTGGCTCCTTGAATATATTCAAGGGATGTGTGAATGGATAAATGGATCCAAGGAGGACCTGGGGACCATGTGGATGAGTATGCGGTGGCCTCTGGGGATGGGAAAGGTTGTTATGCCAACCTTACCCACAAGCCCAAGCTACTCCAAGGATGTTTCTCCTCATGGCCAGTTTGACCTATGGACTTCCGGGCCTAACACCAAGTAATATCCCTGGTGTGCCAGGACGTGCATTATGAATGGTTTGCTGATTTACTCTTCCCTATCTCCAAGTAACTTCTCTGTTCTTATTCTTCATTTTCCCCATATCTTATATTTCCCACTCTTTTTTTTAAACAGATTTTTGCCTTTCTGTGCTACATGCCTCATTATCATCTGTGTTCCTTATTTTGGGGAACAAAGCTACCTTTAACTACGTAGCATTTATAATAATTATGAATCCAAATCCTTATTGAACTGCTAAAGCTCCAAAAGTCAACTTAATGACCAAGTCCGGTGGCCCTCCGACAATCCATTAGCCATCTGGGTATGCAAAGCCTAATTGTCTCAGAATCATTATTCTTTCTTGCCCTCTGGTCACTTGTATGACATACTTCTCCTCATGCACTCCCTGAAATCCCTGAGTTCCCCCGAATTTCTGGGCATGCAATAAAATGCAGATGAATGAAGCAGAGAAAGGTTCTAGCATCCAGTGAAAATAAAAGGCAGAGAAATCATATAGCTAGCCTTTATCTTTGGATAAAGCTTTGTTATCTTTGGATTCATTGTGAAAATATTCTTCTGGGAGCAGGACCTTGGGTCTGTGCTTGTTGTAGCAATGCTTTTCCCCAAGGTCCCCTTTCCAGAGATATATTTGTCTCTGTCTGACATTGATTCATATAGCCAGATGGCAAAGGACAGAGCCGGATCACTCAACACAACGTGTGACCTACTTACAGACCCAACAACCTGCAGTTTAATACTAAACAAAAGGAATTGAGCCTTTGAGTTAAAAAAATGCAATTTTGTGTGTTGGTTATCTGAATGCTGGTGTGTCAGTTCCAACAAGCAAGAAAATAAGATGGTAAACCAGTTCTCCCAGACTAGACAGAGAGATGCATGGTGGGCGCAGCTGTCACTGCCAGCCCAGTTAGACACTGAGGAAGCAAATGGAAACCAGGAGTGTATGTTCAGGAACTTGAAGAAAACGGACACTGGCAGACAAGGGTGGTGACCTTAGGACACGGTGGGAAGTTTCCCAGTGTACTTATTTATTGATTTTTCCCCAGTGTATTTAGAGTGTACAAAATCCTCGAAGGAACTATCTAAGAAATATTCTTGTGTAGGAAGCTTTTATGGCTGGAGCTTATTCCCTGATAGAAACAGGGTATACACTGAATCAGCATGTCCCATAGAAAAAAAGACGCAATTGAGGAATATCCCCTCACATCAGGACATAATTGGTTCAAAACGGTCTTGTTCAAAATCAACCACACATATGTCAAATTAAATAGTGATGGTTCAACATAGTATGTGACTGGATAAAGTGTATACGAACTGATTAGGACGACTATACAGTTGCCTGTAGGTCTCCTTGGGGCATTGGTTTCAGGACCCCCTCCTGGACACCAAAATCCACATATGTGCAAGTCCTTGACATTAAATGGTGTAATATTTGCAAATAACCTGCACACATCCTCCTGCATGCATTAAATCATCTCTAGATTACCTACGATACCTAATAAGATGTAAATGCTGTGTAAGTAGCTGTCATACTGCGTTGTGTCGGGAATGATGATGAGAAAAGAGTCTGGATGTGTTCAGCAGAGACACATTTTTTTTCCCGAGTATTTTTGATCTGCTGTTGTTTGAATCCCCTGACAAGGAGCCCACAGGCACGGAGGGCTGAGCGAACTGTACCAGGGACTTTCATAGAGGCATCTTTGTTCTCCCCAGGTCATCAGTCATTCTTGGAATCCAGAAGGGCTTTCCCAACTGGGATTTTCAAGGCCATCTCTGAGGAAGTGTTTAGGAAGATGGAGAAAATTGTTTAATCAACTGTTCCAGGGACTCAAATTTTGCTGCACCCTCCCTGTTTTGATCCTTTTTCATGGAAACTCTGACTTTATTTCAATGATTTCCTTCATGTCTTAAAGCTCCCCTGACCTCCGACAGTCCCATCCTTTAATCTCCATGCTGACTTTAGGCACCACTACAGAATTAGTGGAGAGATGTGTCCAGAGTCCTACCTCTGGCCCTTTGCTAACTTGGCCTCCATATTCCTTGCTCCCTGATTTTACTCTGACCTTCCTAGGACCCTGAGGCCTGTCTCTTCCCACACAGGGATCAGGGCCACCTTCACTCTGTGTCCTCAGCGTCCAGCACAGTGCCTGACACACAGGACACCATTACTATTTTTCGAAGGAATATTTAAAGTGAATGGGTCTCTGAATTTTACTCTTTCCCCAATTAAAAATATCTATTAAAAATGTATATGCAATTTCCATTGCCCCAATATTTAGGCCAAAAAATATTGATTCCTTCCATAAAATCTGTGGAGTATGTACTCTACACCAGTTGTTCGGAGAAAGAATAAACAAAAAGTTGCGACCTCTATGTGGGGGTGAAATACGTCATAAATGAGGAACCACACAAATCAGGTATTTTCAGAGCGATGGGTACCAAATATTAAAAACAAAAACAAAGGCCGGACGTGGTGGCTCATGCCTGTAATTCTAACACTCTGGGAGGCTGAGATGGGTGGACTGATTGAACTTAGGGGTTCGAGACCAGCCTGAGCAAGAGTGAGGTCTCATCTCTTTTCGTGGCTGGAAAAACTAGCCATGCATTTCGGCAGGTGCCTGTACTCCCAGCCACGGGGGAGGCTGAGGCAAGAAGATTGCTTAAGCTGAAGAATTAGACGTTGCTGGGAGCCATGATGGCCATGGCACTCTATCCAGGGTGACAGAGTGAGACTCTCTCAAAACAAAAACAAGGTAAGAAAGAGAGGGCTTGTTCTGCCATTTGAGAAAGTCTCCCTGTGAAGGTGATGTTTGAATTGAGAACTAAAGAAAAAGATACCTGCGAGGGGAAATCTGGACGAGTTGTGCTCTGGCAGCACAGACAGCAGGTGCACAGGCCCCCTTTGGGTGGGGCCGGCGGGGGGGGGGGGGAGACAGACACAGAGAGACAGAGAGCGAGAACAGCAGGAGGGTAGCACTGGGGGAGGACAGGTGAGGCAGGGCCCCCCTGTCAGGCCAGGGTCAGGCCATGAAGATACCTGCAGAGGAGGAGGGATTGACATTTTCTGACCAACCAGCAATGGGCTTAAGCAAAGCAGTGGTTTGAATCTGAATCAGCCTGTTGTCTAATTTCTATACGGGAATCAGTTCAGTTTAAGGGAAAATGCAATTGATGCTGACGTATGAAAATATTCCATTTGTTAAAATTATGTATACAGTACACCCATATATGATTAATTTCTCTCTGTTCTCTTCTAAGCAACTATGTTTCTTAAATATTGAGTAGCTACAAAAGAAGGTAAAAGACTTTTAGGATATAAAGAACAATAGAAGCATTAAACACCCACCAATTTACAAAATTTTCTCTCCTTGCCCACATTCTCATGCTTCAAAATTTAGTTTTACCGTGTCTATATACTGAAATTATATATTGATCCACTTTGGATGCATTTAAACCTGTCAAATTGAAACCCTACTGGAGTATTTTCCTGACGCTTCTTTTTTCACTACCTACTGTGTTGCTGAAATTTACCCAAGTCATTATGTGTGGCTGGAAGTCCTATTTATTTAGCTGCTGTGTAATAGTCTTTTGCAGGCATATATTAACATTGTTTCACTCTACTATTAAAGTATTGATGGGTTGTTTCCAATTTCTTTTTTTAGCACAAAACGTGTAGCTATAAACACTCTGGTATAATTCTCCTGAGTTGTATATATGCAAAAATTTCTCTAGGGAGTTTCTACTTCTATTTAGATTTACTTATCTATTTACAGTTTTCTCTGGCCTTTGTTCAGACTTCCTATCTGGGATCACTTTTCCTCTGACTAACGTATGGCTTCATTATTTTCTTTACTGGAGGTCTGCTGGTGGCGAACCTGGGTCCTTCCCACTGCACGTCGGCCCCTGACCTTGTGTCATCCTGGGCTGTGCTGCAAATATCCTCACTGCTATCACCTCCTCTTGCTCCTTCTTTTTTTTTTTTTTTGAGACGGAGCCTCAAGCTATCCCCCTGGGTAGAGTGCCATGGCATCACAACTCATAGCAACCTCCAACTCTTGGGCTCCTGCCTCAGCCTCCCAAGTAGCTGGGACCACAGGCACCCGCCCCAACAACACCTGGCCATTTTTTGGTTGCAGCCATCATTGTTGTTTGGCGGCCCGGGCTGGGGATTCGAACCCGCCACCTTAGGTGTACATGGCTGGCGCCTTAGCCGACTGAGCCACAGGCGCCGAGCCTCTTGCTCCTTCTTTATGCCTCTTCTCTCTCTATCATATTTTCCATCTCTCTGATACTCTGCTATAGTCTGAGTAATTATATAGATCTCTTTTAAAATTTACTAATTTCTTTCTTTGTTGTTAAAATTATATGTTGCATTTTAAGTATACATGTATTTTTCATTCACAGAGAATCAATTTGTTCTCAAATATTCTTCATACACTTTTCTTGTTTTGTTATTATTAATTGCTCCTTACTCGTATTGTCAATCTTAAAAGTACTCACTTAATATTCCATTTCTCATCTTCCAAAATCCCAAGTTCTTTTGCGGGCTCATTCTGTTATCTGTTTTTGCTGGCTCTCACTCATGGATTTTCTTTGTATTCATTATGACTGTTTTGATAAACTTCTTGGAATACTCTCTGGGCTAATAATGGCCTGGTTTAAAGAGGCATTCCTTTATAAACAAACTGATTAATGATGCCCAGAGCCAAAGGATTTTCAGGATGAGACAGATTTGAACTAAATCCCGAGTTTATCAGGTGTAAATTCAGCCTTCAATCTCCCCTAGGACCAGCTCATAATCGTGAATTCTCAGGGAGAATGTTTGCCTCCTCTGTTCTATACCAGGTTTTGAGAGCAAAACTTTTCTTGCAATTCTATGTGGTTACAGGTTTATATTTTGTTCATTCATACTCTGAGGATGTGTGGTCCTTTGTGGTTCCAACATTACGCTCATCCCTTTGGCTTCAGTTTCTGTCCTCCCTCTGCCCCAGACCCCACGAAAAAAATGTAAGCTCAATATCAACTCAGTAGACACCTTGAAGGTGAAAGTCAGCTTCACTGCCCTGCCTGCCTCCCTGGGCACCTGCTTCACTTGCATCTGGCCCCTGAGGATCCCTTACTTCTTTCCCATTCATTGATGCATTTAAACATATTTTTAAACTTATACAGAGTTTGTATCGGAAATTCAGGTCTCTCCTTTCCTTTTTTGATATTTTTATCTCTTAGATCATATCAGCTAAGATGTAGGAATTTATAGGGCAGAAGGAAACAGGTGACTTCAGGATTTCTCCAGAATCACTGCCATGCTACTAAAAACCAATCAGGTTTGAAGGGCTCATTAACAGAAATGTGATGATATCAAGGAACCACAATGACTCCTTTTAGTCTGAATTGAAATTTCTTTTTTTAAAGCTAGAAATAGAAAGGACACTGGAAAGAAGTGGATCCTGTTGAACAGTTAGAGAAAAGCTTAGAATTTCAAACAATCGGCTCGGCGCCTGTAGCTCAATCGGCTAAGGCACCAGCCACATACACCTAAGGTGGCGGGTTCGAATCCCCAGCCCGGGCCGCCAAACAACAATGACGGCTGCAACCAAAAAATGGCCGGTTGTGGTGGGCGCCTGTGGTCCCAGCTACTTGGGAGGTGGAGGCAGGAGACTCGCTTGAGCCCAGGCATTGGAGGTTGCTGTGAGCTGTGATGCCATGGCACTCTACCCAGGGGGATAGCTTGAGGCTCCGTCTCAAAAAAAAAAAAAGAATTTCAAACAATCTCCCATTTAAAACTAAGTTTTACATTAACATGAAGAATATTTCTAACACCCATATAGTACATAAATACATTATTTCAGGAAACATATGCAACAAACAATACAGATTATTGTAAAGCACCTTTTGACCACCTCCCCAGTTGCAGCCCCCTCCCTGGGTTGGCTATGGTTCAAGCTTGGTGTGTAAATGTCCGTCCACAACTTCTCTGTTTATTTATAAAGCATATACAAAGAAACCTGGAGGTTTCTTGCATTTTAGCAGAGTACATAGGTGCTATGTATGGTATTTTATATGACTGAATATGTTTTTCTTTTAGTCTCTGGCTTAATAGTCTGGCTACAGAATTATCCATGAAATCATTTTAGAACTTTGAAGGCTTAGCTTTACTATTCAAACTTCCAGATTATCTATAGAGAAACCTGATCCCACCCTGATTTTCAACTTGAGACCTGTATTTTTTTCTTTCCTGGAAGTATTTAGAGGTTTCTCTTTGTTTGGGGGCATGCTAAAATTTCCCATTTTGAGGTCTCAGGGTGGGTTGTTTTCTTACTTGTTTGACCTCAATCTGGTAATCAACATCCTTCCGTGTGAATGGGCTTCTTATCACATTCCTTTGATAATTTGCTTTCTTGGGTTTTTTCTTTCTGGTACCCCCCCTCAGCTGGGTTCCTGTGCTCTGGGCACTTAGCTGTATCTATTTTGCTTCTTCTTCTTCTTCTTTTTTTTTTTTTTTGCAGTTTTTGGCCGAGGCTGGGTTTGAACCCACCACCTCCAGTACATGGGGCCAGCGCCCCACTCCTTTGAGCCACAGGCACCACCTTTCTTTTTTTAAATTAGTTACTTCCCATGCACTTGCTTTCCATTTTCTGTTATTTGTTGCCCCTGTGGACACTGTTAGCTTCTCTTCTGTATTCTTTGAGTCTTTTGTTTTTTCTTTCACGATAATTTTATAAGAAATCATTAACTATCACTTCTAGAAATCTGTCCCACAAAAATACACAAGACTCCCTAAAAGATATATCCCTAGGTTATCCAATATGTGCTCTGTCTTTTATGGTTTCTGCTGTTTCACACGATAGCAATATGTATACACATCTTCACATATACAGAGAGAGCTTGGTCTGCTGCTGTGGAGAAAAACAGAGCTCTTTTTTATTATAGGTTTTCAATTATTTTATGATTAGCAGATACATTTTTGTGTGAAAAGTAACAATAGCAGAGCACGGCACTATTGTCTGAACACCACATGTTTCTGGAAGTCCGGAGGAAAAGTCTTGTACTAAGGAAGGGAGGATGGGAGGATAAATCAGGGGAAATGCCTGCTGTTCCTGGACACAAGGTCATTAAAGCAAAGCCTTCAAGGTTATGCAATCAATTTTTCAATTAATATGCTTTCTTCCCCCTTTAATTATGAATAAATAAACAGCAGCTGAAACTGAGTCAGGCCAGAAACACACAAGAGAGCAAAGTGGAACAAGCAGTGCCATAGATGAGAAACCTCCTAGATCCCCGGCGTCTGTGCAGTGGAGAGGGAAGCCTGTGGTCTCAAAGTCCGGAGAACCAGATTTTATAAGTCTCAGACATCGCACTGGGATACTGAGTGTGAGATTATTGTGCATCAAGGCACGCTGAGGTGTGCTTACTTGAGGGTCTGCCTGCTGGTGTCATAGTAGTAGATTAACAAATTAAAGAGAGAGGTAATTATATGGTACAAAATTCAAAGAGAAAAAAGGGTGTTTAGGGGCACCATCTCCCATTCCCCAACCCTATAATTGACTCATGATGCTTTTTTTTTTTTTTTGAGACAGTCTTGCTCTGTCCTCCAGCAAGAGTGCACTGGTGATATCCAGGTCACTGCAACCTCAAACTTCTGGGCTCACATGATCCTCCTATCCCAGCCCTGCTCCAAGTAGCTGGGACTGCAGGTGTGCATCACCTCACCTGGCCAGTTTTTATTTTTTGTCATTGTTGTTTAGCAGGCCCAGGCTGGGCTCAAACCCAGCAGCCCCGGTGCATATGGCTGGCACCCTAACCACTGACCTACGGGTGCTGAGCCAAGTATATCTGATATTATTATTATTATTTTTTGTTTGTTTTTCAGCAGGCCCGGGCTGGTTCCAGCCCGCCAGCCCCAGTGTATGTGGCCAGCGCCCTAGCAACTGAGCTATGGGCACTGAGCCTCCTGAGTGGTTTATGGTAGAGATGGTGTCTTGCTTTTGCTTAGGCTGGTTTTAAACTCCTAGTTGCAAGTGATCCTCCTGCTTTGATAAAATATAATTCTAATAATAATAAGTCTCCAAGTACCAACACAGCCTTCTTTAGAGTTTTGTAGCACCAATTAGCAAACCTGCCTTTTAACTATGTTTACACAGATACACGACACACACACACACACAAACGCTCGCACGCACTCAAGTCCACACCATGGACGGATGGATGAAGCACTACTTTTAAATATACTGTCCTCCAATTTCAAGACAAAGGTGTCAAAAAGAAAGACCTATTTTCTACTCCTTGATAAATGAATAGAGTAATTTCAAGATTGGAAATCTAGAGGTTAAAATGGTTCTCAAAATGTAGGCTTCAGGTTTTCCCACTAAAACAGCGTTAGTTTTTAGATAGAATGTTCTAGAAGGCCAGAATTCCTAGTCAGAATCATGACAGAGTGCAATTCAGTCCATGGACACCATATATGACTGCACTCTTCATTTTGAGTTCTTGTAAAATCTCAGTCACTTTTTGAACATTTTAGTTTTGTTAGTAAGACTTCAATACTGAGGAACTGTAGAAATACAAATGATCAAGATAAAGTTCCAACCAATGCATCAAATGATATATTTAGGCACAAAGTATAAAGGAAAAAAACACATTTTTAAAACTCCCAGCTGAGCCCCAGTTCTGGGGGGTCATATCAGGGCAGACGGAAAGTGTACAGCTCCCACGGCAAGCTTTGCTAATACCGGGCCCTCATGCAGACAGGCATTCCCCTATTCCTACCCGTATAGGAGAAATCTATTGAAATAGCTCCAGAAAAGTCCAAAGCCAGTCTAATTTTCCTATTAGGAATATTTAATTTTATTTATGAGTTTTTAAACCATACCCATCATCTCCCAATGTTTCCTCTTGCCTCCTTTATTATTATGATTGGGTTTTTTTTTCTATTGTGTATGTTGCAGAAAATGTAATTTTCCAGCTGATGTTGTTAGCTCCTCAATGTGAAACAGACATTTAAAATCCAAAGTTTTGTCTATAACTCAGCGCAAACGAGCCTCTCTCTTAGCTATGAAACAGCAAATATTTCTTCCTCTAAAAATGTGAGATGAAAGGCTTTGTCTAAAAATTTTGCCAAAGCTTTCTACAAGGGTGTATATTTGGTAGAGAAAATTTTTGAGAGAAAACAGGAAAACGCTGGCTCCACCTGGCAGGTGCCTTTTGTTCCTGAGTGACCTAATGTTCAAGAAACTGTTTGTTATTCACCTCATTACAAACATCTATCTGTCACAGCAGGTGTTGGGTCGGGAGAGGACACGGTGTCCAGGAAACCTGAAATCAGGTTAGAAAACTCCCAGGTGACCAATTCCCTTTCAATTGACTCTGAGTAGCAGGCACTGCCCCTGAGCTGCCTGCCTGTGAAATGGTTGTAATTGAAGTCAGAGCCGGAAATGCTTCCCAAACCGCTTTCCCTGAGGGCACAGAAGTCACACTTCCAGTGACAGGAAGGGAAGCTGCCTTTGCCTTTCCAACTGTTAGAGGAAATAAACAATTTCCTTATAGTTTCTTCAAATTCCACTCCCAATAGGGTTAGTTTTTAGTTTCTTTCTTGCGTGAATAGTTCAGGCTTTTAAAGCTATCCTTCTCATTTTCAGCTTCCCTAAAATGATGGATAAATCTATTACAGAGCTCAGTGTGTCCTCCAAGGGGTAAGGGGTAGGCAGGCGCAGATCTACAGTGCTACCCTCTAACTTCATGGAGCTCTGCTGCTAAATAACTGGTCTAGAGTCCTTCTTTTCCTTTTTTCTTTCTTTATTTTTAGACAGACTCTCATTTTGTCACCCCTCGGTAGAGTGCTAGGGTGTCATAGCTCCTAGCAATCTCAAACTCTTGGGCTCAAGCGATCCTCTTGCCTCAGCCTCTCCAGTAGCTGGGACTACAGACAACCAGCTACAATGCTAGACTGATTTGTCTATTTTTAGTAGAGACTGGGTCTTGCTGTAGCTCAGGCTGTTCTCAAACTCCTGAGCTCAGGCAATCCACCCACCTCAGCCTCCCCTCCCCGAGTGCTAGGATTACAGGCCTGACCCAGTGTGCCCCGTCTGGTCTAGATTTCCTCATGGACTAAGACCTGCTGGCCATTTGGGGTGACCAACGCTGTGGTAGAGTCCACTCGTGACTTGAGTCTGGTTGACTTCAGCCATGAAGTCATCATCAGAAGCAGCCACTTTGCCTTGCTCCTGGGTTTTCACCGACCTCCTTAACAGTCATCCACCATTTCCCATCATTGGGACGTGTAGGGACTTTCTTGTCCTTTCTGAGGCACATGGGGCACAGGGACCAAGGAGCCCAGTCCAGGATCTTCCAGATTTAGGCCCAGACTGTAGAATCCAGAGCAGTACAGAGTCCCACCTCCTGCTTTATTCTCTCCCTCTCCTTCACCTGCCCACGATACCATAGCTGGAAGAGGCAGGGTCTCCTCCTCTGCTGAGTCTTACCCGAGAGTCGTGAGTCATCTCCGGGTATAGGCCCACGGGCATGGTCTCCTCAAGGAATTTTGGAAAATCTTTTCTCCTGCAATCCCTGTTTTTCAGCATTTCTGTCCTGTTAATGAAGATTTTTCTCTATTGTGGAGAAAATCCTTCCTCTGTTGCTGGAGCTGGAACTCAGTTTGGGGGGTTAAAACCTGCACCAGGATGTCCTTAAGGAAGGAAGGACTATATAGGAGTTTCTTATGTGCAAAATATCCTCTGGGCCTTGCGAAGCTGACCTAGTTCTAAGTGCAGGGAGGTAAATGTGACAATCTCTTGATGTCGATGCTTCACAGGTAGCAGCCCCAGGCACTGTGGTCTTTCCTGTTACCTCTGAAGACCACAGTGTAAGCTGTGTATTATTGTTCACAAACTCAACAGCCCAAGAAAACAGCATTTCAACAGTGACTATAGAAATCCTTCATTGTTATCGTTCTTGATCATTGATATTGTACTTTCATTAAGATATTATTTTTCCACTGAACATTCATCAGAGGGAAAAACCACCAAGTCAATCATCAAGGTAGGGGAATCATCTTTTTCCTTGCTAATTATTCTAGTTATTTCGTGATAAATAAACCCTAGAAGTATTCATTAATTGTTTCTCAACTGGATTCTCCCTGCCTCTTCTCCATTCCCAGTCCAGATTCCTGCTTCTCTTCAAGTTTAAACTTCTAGATGGTATGAGACAAGCTGTCCCCGACCCCTTCCCGCCTGTTATCCCACTCTTACTTGCTTCCACTTCCACTTTGCCACTGACCCCTCACTAAGGCCAAGGCCAGTAATGACCTCTTAGCTGATAAAGTGAAGGAACGCTTCTTTGTACCACCCCCTGCCTTTAGACTCTGTGTGGATTGTTCTCTGATCCGCGCACGGTTTTTCCTCTGAGTTCCCGCAGTCCTCTCGGTTTTTCCTCCAATCTCCCAGGTTTCTTCCCTTTTCTGCCTCTCACTTGCTTTTTCTCCTCCACCAGAGCTCTCAAGGTCAAGAGTTACCCGAACTACCTCTTGGGAGCTACTCTCTAGATGTGCCAAGGATGTCATTCATTCCTACGCTTAAATTCCATTTAGATTAATGATTCGCAAATCTTTATGCTTGTAAATTTCACTTGGAGAGAGGGTAGAAATTTTGAATCATTTAATCTTTTCCACTTGAATTCCTTCTTCCATATTCACCTGCATAACAGCCTCGTAAATGTTATGATGATAAAAGAAATCATAAATGAACAGGCATTTTAACCAGAAAACACGCGTGCTGTGGTACAAATCTGAAGTGAAAGGCCAGGGCAGGAAATTGTTTCTTATTCTCCATGTGACCTTGGACAAGCTGCCTTAACTTGCTGGGACTCAAAATTTTAGAGTTTATAGGTGTGACTTCATTGTAGTTTTAATGAAAGGTTGACTGTGAATTCTGCCAAATGGTTTTATTACATTTTCAAAGTGTGAGCAAATCGTTATTTGCTTCGTAGATCCACAGATGCAAAGTACTTTAAAAACACAGATAATAGTGAAAGGTATTGCATACTTAGGAGGAGATGAGTTTTGAGTACTTGTTACCTTTTTTCTGATATAATTTCTTTAATTGTAAGTTTATAAAATTTAATTTTTAATAATGGCTGTTTAACAACCAGCTCATAAAATTCCTGAAAAATTAAAAAGTGGGCTCTCATAAGCGAATATTAGCCAGTTTCAGCTCACCACATGTTTGTCCTCAAAGAATAATGAAAAATTAATATTTGCTTACGCAGTATTTAATTACAGTTGAGTCCTGCAAGTTGAACACTTTGGTCTAGGTATTTTTATACTTCTTAAATATTTTAGAATGACTGTGTTGTCATCTGTCAATACATAAGCCAAAAGTGGTGATTAAAATCATCCGATGCTAGATAGACTATAGTTTTCTATATAATTTGTGTGAGAGATATTTATTTCATTTTCTCAGAAAGACAATCTAAGAAAAGATACTTGCCTATTGGACAGCATGTTATGGACTAAATTGTGTAGCCCCCAAATTCACCTGTTGAAGCTCTAATGCCCAATGTGACTGGGTTTGGACACAGCATCATTAAGGAGGTAATTAAGATGAAATGCGGTGGTCAGAGTGGATCCCTGATCTGATAGGAGTGGTGTCCTAATGAGTAAAGAAAAACGCACCAGACCTCTCCCTCCCTGTTCGTGCACACAGAACAAAGGCCACGTGAGGACACCCTGAAAAGGCCTCACCAGAAACCAATGCTGTAGGCACCGTGCTCTCCAGCTTGCAGGTCTGTGAGCAAATGAATTTAATTGTTGATGCCACCTCGTCTGGGGTACTCTGTTACAGAAGCCAAGGACTCGCACAACGTGTAAATAAAGAAATTACAGACTGGCCCACAAGAACAGTGTGATGCGGCTTGGCGCCTGTGGCTCAATCGGCTAAGGTGCCAGCCATGTACACCTAAGGTGGCGGGTTCGAATCCCCAGCCCGGGCCCGCCAAACGACAATGATGGCTGCAACCAAAAAAGTGGCTGGGCGTTGTGGCGGGTGCCTGTGGTCCCAGCTACTTGGGAGGCGGAGGCAGGAGACTCGCTTGAGCCCAGGAGTTGGAGGTTGCTATGAGCTGTGATGCCATGGCACTCTACCCAGGGGGATAGCTTGAGGCTCCGTAT
>CAUYQV010186871.1:0-19542 GCA_963574575.1 Galagoides demidoff | reverse complement strand
CTCAAATGTATTAGCAAGAAAAAAATCAAGTGACCCCATCTCAGGGTGGGCAAGGGACTTGAATAGAAATTTCTCTCAAGAAGACAGGCACATGGCCTACAGATATATGAAAAAATGCTCACCATCCTTAATCATCAGAGAAATGCAAATCAAAATTACTTTGAGATATCATCTAACTCCAGTGAGATTAGCCCATATCACAAAATCCCAAAACCAGAGATGCTGGCGTGGATGTGGAGAAAAGGGAACACTCCTACACTGCAGGTGGGAATGCAAACTAATACGTTCCTTTTGGAAAGACATCTGGAGAACCCTTAGAGAACTAAAAATAGACCTGCCATTTGACCCTGCAATTCCTTTCTTCCGTATATTCCCAGATGACCAAAAATCATATTACAATGAAGATATTTGTATCAGAATGTTTATTGCAGCCCAATTCATAATTGCCAGGTCATGGAAGAAGCCCAAGTGCCCATCAATCCACGAATGGATCAAGAAATCATGGTATATTTACACTATGGAATACTATGCAGCCATAAAGAAAGATGGAGACTTTTCATCCTTCATGTTTACATGGATGGAGCTGGAGAATGTTCTTCTTAGCAAAGTATCCCAATAATGGAGGAAAAAGTATCCAATGTACACACCCCTATTATGAAACTAATTTATACCTTTTATATGAAAGCTATAACCTAGTAACAGCCTAAGAATATGGGGCGGGAGGAGAGAGAGGGAAGGGGAGAATCAGTGGGGGGAGGAGGACTGGAGGGATCACTTCTGAGGTTTATCTTACAAAGGTACAAGTGAATCTTTCTAAGTGTAGAATGTGAACATTTTAAAACAATAACTAAGAAAATGACATGAAGGCTATGTTAACCAGTTTGATGGAAGTGTTTCGGATTGTGTGTGAAAACCTCACACTGTACCCCAGAAGTGCATTAATGTACATAGTTACCATTCAATTAAAAAAAAAAGATTAATTCAAACATGCTAGTGAATTTTGAAATGAAGAGGAAACTATATGAAATATGGATTTACTTCATTTATTATTGTGAGCCTCACCCTAACTGAATACTTGTATCAAATTTAAACAAAAACTTTAGCATAATTAGAGAATTGGATTTAAAAAAAAAGAGTACTATGATGTAGTAGGCAAGATAATGAGGTCCAGAAATAATGAATAGAATGTCAGACTTAATCAGAAAAAAAAATCATGTTGCTTACACAAACTATTTTTTTTTTTTTGAGACAGAATCTCACTATGTTGTCCTCGGTAGAGTGCTGTGGTGTCACAGCTCACGGCAACCTCAAACTCTTGGGCTTAAGTGATTCTTTTGCCTCAGCCTCCTAGGTAGCTAGGACTACAGGCACCTACCACAACGCCTGGCTATTTTTTTGGTTGTAGTTGTCATTGTTGTTTAGCAGGCCTGGGCCAGGTTCAAACTCACCAGCTTCAATGTATGTAGTCGGTGCCCTAGTCATTGAGCAATGGGTGTCACGGCTGCTTACACAAACTTTAGTAGTATTAATAATTTTTAAAGTGAGAACGGAAAGACTTCTTTGTAAATTAATAAATAGAATAAAAATAAAATAAACCACTATTGGTATTATCTTTATCTCATCCTTTTAACATTTCTATTTTATTTATTTTTATTTTATCATATATAATGTAGTAGTATAATAGTGCATGTATATATTATTACATATCATAAAATAATATGCACATATATACATTTACATATATATTAGTACATACATATATGTAGGATATAATATATATATAGTAAATGTGCATATATAAATTGAAGGTGGATGCTTAAAATTGGCTTTGTTCATAGATGAATGGGTCAGAACATTTAGAAAGCACTAATTTAAACAATGATTTATGGATTCAACCTTCCTGTGGAGGTATCTTAGATTTATTGCTGCCCAACCTTTCCTTTCACTGAACTTCCCTTGACCTGCTGAAGGCTTGGGTAGAGTGACACAGATCACAGTAACTCCTCCATGTAAGTATTATTTCATACTGTCAATACTTGCTTGCATAGTTTATATTTTCCACATTAATCTTTTCTATTATTATTTCTGGCTGTTTAAATATTAGAACTATTACTGATTAAATTTGTGAAGTACTGACCAGACCCTGCTGCTGTCCGTTTCCTTCTATTCTGGGGAGATTACTGTCACTGAATTATACATATAAATGGGGACACTTTGCAGATGTCAGGGATGTTCGGGGGTGGCACAATTTTCCTACTATCAAGGGAAGATTGGTTTCGATGATATTGACTTTGTTCACTTTATGTCAAAGTAATAAATCATTTCCCTTAGGAAAAAATGTTGTTCCAGTCACTTAAATGCATTTGGTATTTGTTGAGGTACAAAGAGGCCACTTTTTTTTTTTTTTTTTTTTTTTTTATACAGAGCCTCAAGCTATCCCCCTGGGTAGAGTGCCATGGCATCACAGCTCACAGCAACCTCCAACTCCTGGGCTCAAGCGAGTCTCCTGCCTCCACCTCCCGAGTAGCTGGGACCACAGGCACCCACCACAACACCGGGCCATTTTTTGGTTGCAGCCATCATTGTTGTTTGGTGGGCCCAGGCTGGGGATTCGAACCCGCCACCTTAGGTGTATGTGGCTGGCGCCTTAGCCGATTGAGCCACAGGCGCCACCAAGAGTCCACTTTCATAGCACAAGTTATGCTGAATAAGATGCCACCCCTATTTCTTTTGGAGCCAGAGCAGATATATGGTTTTACATCTCCGTGGCTATGTCTCTTCAAAATTTTTTCTTATCTGGGAACAACCATGGTCTCCAATAGTGCCACTGATATTAGTCAAAGCTTTCTTTAATTCTTCTTTGTTAGATCACAGGATTTCTTCTTTAGATCAAGTTCGTATTTGACACCGGTAGTTCTCTTTTTCCTCTGCAGAAGTTTTGACTTTTGTATTTTTCCAAGGAGAACACTTTGGAAGTTAGTGTTTGCTACTGGACTGGCTATTAAGTCTGGTCTCTCCCCAGCTTTCTCCTGCATTCAGGAAGCCAGTCCCAAATGCAAACCTCAGAGCTTATCTGGGGTTCGGCAGATATCAACAGTCCCACCCTTATCCCCAACAGCAATTTGGTGCCAGTTATAATTAAAATTCATTGAGACATGGATGGAAATAATTTGTGGGGGAGGAATAAAACAGTAGGGGTATACTTCTTGTGTTTACAGTATGATCCTAAAGGATTTCATTTTTGAGTAAAATTGATTTGAATTCCACGTATGCCCAGTTTGAATACTTTAGGGAAGAAGTCACAATAACTGCCTCTTATGTGGACTGAAATTTGGTCTCGTGGCTAAAGAAATTTATCTCTTCTTTAAGAAAAAGTTTGATTATGGCAGGTTCATATGGAAAATTTGTAGCTTGGGAGAATTCAGAATAAAATTATAAAGGAAAAGCAACATTTTGAGGTGTATTATATTTGAAAGAATTTTAGAGATAAGAAATCATTAATTCATATTTTAGTAAAGTGTTTTTGGAAAGGTATAAGTTTTTGGAAGATATAAGTCTTAAATACTTGTAACTAATAGAACGTGTATCTTAAATGTATATAAGCTGTACATGATACTCATTACATGACACTCATTATGCTAGCCAGTAAAACCCTGGCAGGAAAGAGCAGCTACCCAAATCACACATTTTCTATTTATATTTCAGTTGCCTAAAACAACCATTTATTTATGCTTACAGAGTGCCAGGCATGTACTGGGCCCTTTACATGAATCTCAGCAGTTCTCAATATATATTTTGCTTGTAGGGATATGCCACATTCTCAAGAAATAGCAGCTCCTAAATAGTTGTATAGTGACCCATCCTTCTTGGTTTTGAGGGAGCAAGTTGAGGGAAAACATGAGAATCTCTGGGTAGGAGAATCTAGAATTTAAGTTGGCTTCAAAGAGTATATTCTAAGCCAATGGTCCCTAATCTTTTTGGCACTGGGGCTCAGTTTCAAGGAAGACAATTTTTCCATGGACTAGGAGTGGGGAGGATTTTTTCTTTTAGACAGAGTCTCACTATGTCGCCCTCAGTAGAGTGTTGTGGTGTCACAGCTCACAGCAACCTCAAACTCTTGGGCTTAACCAATTCTCTTGCCTCAGCCTCCCAAGTAGCTGGGACTACAGGTGCCCGCCTCAACACCCAGCTATTTTTTTGTTGTTTGGCAGGCCTGGGCTAGGTTCAAACCTGCCAGTTCTGGTGTATGCATCCAGAGCCCTAGCTGCTGAGCTGCAGGCACCGAGCAAGTGGAGGATGGTTTTTTTTTTATGTTATTTCTTTCAGTCTATCAACAATCATAGCTGTGTACATTAATGCAATCACAGGGTACAATGTTCTGGTTTTATATACAATTTGAAATGTTTTCATCAAACTGAACGTAGCCTTCATGGCATTTTCTTAGTTATTGTGTTAAGACATTTATATTCTACACCTAGTAAATTTCACACATATCCTTGTAAGATGCACCATAGGTGTAGTCCCACCCATCCCTCTCTCTTGTTTTGATGTGAGTCTGCTAGCAATTGATTTATTATGGTCTCTGTGCAGTCAAACCTCTCTGCTAATGATAATCTGTATTTTCAGCCACTCCCCAGAGCTACCATCACTGCCTCAGCTCCACCTCAGATTATTAGACATTAGAGTCTCACAGGGAGCACTCAACCTAGATCATTCGCATGTGCAGTATACAGTGGGGAGCCCCCTCCTATAAGAATCTAATGCTCCCAGCGATGAGAAGTGACTGTAAATACAGATTACAGATGAAATTTAGCTGGCTCTCCCCCACCTCCTGCTGTGCAACCAGTTCCTAATTGGACCTATGTATGGATTTGGGGCCTGGGGGATTGGGATCTACAGGTCTAAGCCACTATACTCTAATGGCTCCCATCTTTTTCCATCTGTCAATGCCTAAAGTATCTGCTGAAATATTTAATGAATATATGTTGACCTGGTTAGGTCATAATAAGAAAGGCTAGAATGATAGCTCATTCTGATAGAGTCACAGATCACTATGACAGATCATAAATATTCCCTATCAGATCCTTTTCTTTACCTATCAATGTTTGATTTTCCTACTTTGAGCAAAAGACCCAGCACAGTGAATCTGGCTGGTAGATTCTGTAGGGGTGGGAGGTGCATGGAATAGAAATAAGTGGACTAAAGGCAACGATTGGTTGGCTGCTGGAGGGAGAATTCCCAGATCTCAGCTGAAACCCTTATCTTAATAGGACACATGAAATAAATGGGGGTCCAGTGAATGCTAGAGAGCTGAGAGCAAGGTGTCACCTGTCTGTTTGAGGGAAACAGAGTTCACAGACATGCTGTGGGAGGGGACTTGTGTTGGTTGGTGGTGTTTCCACCGAAAGACCAGAGATGGGAGAAACAGCAACAAGACTCAAGTCAAACGTCATCTCCTTTCGGAAACTCATGCCATTGCTATGCTGTGTTCCTACAGCTCGCTGTGAAGTCTCAACTATAGAATTTACCTCAATTTTATTATTTTAATTATCTACTCCAGGGCAGCTGGCCTCCAGAGGCTTGTGAGAGTACAAAGAATATAGCATTTATCTGTTTTCGTCCTTATTAGATCCTGATGAAATAAGTAACTGACGAAATAAATTCCAATTTATGTGTGATGCTCCAAATGTGAACATTACAGTTTATATAACAGACATGAAATAAGCTTCATGCTGTGTGATGAACATCATGCCAAATTTCTTACTTTTCAGATTAAAATGGAAATGGCCATTGCCCCACTGGCAAGATTGAGGAAGATGTGTCATCACGCTCCTGCTTTCTCACCACCCTCCTTTGAATCATTTAGACCCCTAGGGGCTTATGCAGCAAAACACGGTGTGCAGAGTTCCACTCTCAAGTGACTGGTGGCCCCGATGAATCTCTGCCCTCTATGGCTTCACTGTTGGGGCTCTGCAGGGACTGCCACATTTCCACCGTTCCTCTGGCCCTGGCTTCAGGCATTAGCAGTGCATCAGCTTACACAGTTTCCTGCAGAGTAGCATGGACTGTGAAGGAGTTTGGCCCAAAAGGATAATGCAATTTGCTCTGATAATTTAGAAGCTTTCAGAAAGCTGCACAGCCATGCTCTGACAGGGTCATTGACCAAACCCAGGCATCTCCAGGCACCTCCTTGCCTTGGAAACGACAATCACTATCCTTTATTTGAATTCTGGAATCCCCTCAGACTCTGGGAGTCTTTCCTCCTTCATCTTTCTAAAATATAAAAGGTACCTTCTTCCTTTTCTTCTCACAGTGAGGATTAAAGGACCACTACGAGGGGCCCGGACCTTAGAAACACAACAGTCTGTCTACTGCCCTTTCTTGGGGTTGGGATAAAATATCTTTTATTACTTTTTTGATAAGTCATCCAATTCATGAGCAGGAGACCTTTTGATATAGAATAAAAAATTTCAATACAAGTTATATTATCACCTATAGGGTCACAGAGAGAAAACTGAAGCCAGACTCAAAGGGCTCTGGTTAAAAATAGGCAGCCTCTTAGAGTCCTCCCACATTCTGTCACTGTGATAGTTTGGTAGTGATTCTTCAGGACCAGTGTGGAGGGGAGGGAGGCAGAGAGGTCTCCTGTCTTTGGTTATACTTGGCTATGTATGATTGCAGCCATTATTTATGCCTGGAACTCAATGAGATTGTTTGCTGTTATTAGCAGGCATAGCCACTCATCAAAGCATATCCACAGTGCCTGACCAGCAACCCTAGACCAGGTTACCTCAGTTATACGCTCTGTCCAGAACTCTACTGGGAATTTTCTAGGTAAGGATGTTGAGGGCAGACCACTGATACATTTGCCCTTTCTCCTGGTGAGTTCTTCCTTCAGAAGCACACCCTTGGGGTCCTTCCCTATTCACTGAGCTCAGTCAGGGCCATTTAATAATGGTGACATTCATTAGAGTCAGTATTCAAATATTTTCTTTTTCTAGAGACCTCTTAGTTTCCAGACAAATGTGTTCATTCTCTGCTTAGTGTCCTTTGAGTTGAACATACAAAGATGATGGTAGGGGTAGGGTACATTATCAACCTGCAAACATAACCTTCTCTATGATAATGTTCTCCAACATTGTTATCTTGCTTTGGCACTGCATGATTCAAGTGTTGATCATAACACTAAAATTAAGTGGTTTCATTGTATTAAAGGCATCATCCTCAAATGAAACTCACTAAAACATGCACGTCATATGAACTGGCCTAACACAAAGCTTTTAATCTGTAGTTGACCTTTTAAAAGAAGTTATAGCACAGAATTCGGCCTCATTACATCAGGAAATTGGGGTTAATATCTATCTCTATGGTATTCCATGTGCTTTTTTTTTTCACCAAGCTTTTCTGAATTTGATGTATCAGAGACATTATTTACAAAAACAAAATGCTTAGCTACTTTTTAAAAAACTCCTATTGTTTTCTTCCTTCCTTTTTTTTTTTTTTTTAAACAAACTTGTTTTGGAAAGAAACCAGTGTGAAAAATAACATGGTCGTGGGCCTCCATATGCCAAGGCTTTAAGAAATTCATTTACAGCATATTTAAGATACTGTTGAGGCTTCTGAATTTCACCCAGTACAGGGGTAGTGGGTGCAGAGTACATGTGATCAGTATTCACTAGTTAAAGGTCCAATGTTGGGTTAGAGAGAGAAGAGGAGAGAATAGAAACAAACAATCATGACAGGTGGCGGCTGATTAGGACAGGCACATAACTCACCTGGGGGCCTTCCTGGAAATGTCATGCCTTATTTTAGAAGAAAATTAGATTCAGTGATAAGAGATAAACTCTAGGGAATAAAGAATATTCTAATAACACAGTTTAAGTGTGTCGCCAACAAAATCAATTTTCAAATTTGCTTTTGACAAAGATTAAAATAAAATATGATGCTAAAACAATAGATCAGTGAGAAAAAATGTGTTAAAAACATACAAAGTGTGATGGTGAAGTAAGCGACTGTCATCAGTCAATAGTTATGAATACATAGGCGTCCAAGGTCATGCTGATAAATTCTGATTTTCCCTTTCCTATTCCTTTGGATAGTTTCATCTGTTGATGTGGGATTAAATTTCACCTTTGTGTGGATAATCTCACCTAGATCTATGTTACAGATTCTGGTCCTGCAGTTCTAACTGCTTAGAGTGCCCATTAGAACATTACCAAATTATCCAGGATTCATCATGGCTAAATGAAAATTCATATTCTTTGTAACCAGTATCTACCTTTTAAATTTCCTATTTCTTCCAATGGTTCCAGTCATTCTCATAAGTTATTATAGCTTGGATCCATGAACTCATTTTATTAGTGACTGTTCAGCACTTATCTCCAAGGACTCATCAAAAGAACAAGGACAAGTGGTTTGAAGAGAAGGAAAGCGAAGTTTATTAATTTGCCAGCAAATGAGGAGACTATTAGACTCTCACCTCAAAGTACCCAGGGTCTTCCTTCTGAGTAGAAGTATAGCACTTTTAAAGAAGATGGCTCTGATTCATTCCATCTTTGGCTAAAACAATCTATGACCTCAACCCAGATTCATCTCATCTCCTGTGGCACAAAGGACAAAGGACCCTTCACTGCCCCAGGCAGGGATGTGACCTTCTCAAAAAGGGTAAGGGGTGGACGGCGCCTGTGGCTCAATAAGTAGGGCACAGGCCCCATATACTGAGGGTGGTGGGTTCGAACCCGGCCCTGGCCAAACTGCAACAAAAAAAATAGCCAGGCATTGTGGCAGGTACCTTTAGTCCCAGCTACTTGGGAGGCTGAGGCAAGAGAATCACCTAAGCCCAGGAGTTGGAGGTTGCTGTGAGCTGTGAGGCTATGGCACCCTACCAAAGGCAATAAAGTGAGACTCTGTCTCTAAAAAAAAAAAAAAACCCTTAAAAAAAAAGGGTCAGGGGGTTTTGAAAAGACAGAAAACATTTTAAGTCTTTTTCAGCCCATTTTCTCTGTTATAGTTTTGGATCCTACCGATATTGGAATGACAATCATTGGTTTTTCTGCCTTCATTCTTTCTTACTCCTACTATTGTCAAGATCAGTTTTCATCTCAGTGCTGCCTACTTAATGTCTACATTCTCATTTCCAGTGTTTTTATCCTCCTCTTTTCTAGATACTATGGTCTTCTCTCGCTTTTCCACTTCTCAGATGATGACTTCCCATTAAGCTCCCTTCCCTAGGTGACTTTCCTGATTACTGCAGGCCATAGTCATCTTACTGCTGCCTTCAGCTTCCTGTCACCTTTGGGCCATACAGTGGAGTGTGGGCTCTATGAGCTGTCAGCACCAGACTGGAATAACAAAAGCAAACCAGGATGGGCAGGAATGGGGTAAGGATGGAGAGTGGGAGGACGGAGTGTCAGATGACAGGAGAGTGTTTACAGGAGGCTGTGAGTTGAGAGAAGATTGAGGTCAGAATCAGATACTGAATTAGATCAATAAAAGAAAAAATGTGGAAATTTAATTTTTTGCATAAAGTCACGGTCTTCAGGAAAGCCTGAAGACCAATGGGACTAAGTATCAAGGTAAATTCCAAATATCCCAATTTCTAATAAGAGCTCTGGTCACAGTGCCTTGACTAGTGCACAATATCAGGCCCCATGGCAGTCTGGGAGACTAAGTAGAGGCTGCAGCCCATGCACCTGGTTCCTAATCCCAGTTCCACCACTTACTATCTGTGTGTGACCTTAGGCAAATTACTTGAGCTTTCTGAGTCTATTTGTATTCATCTATAAAATACAGATAGCAAGGCCAGGCATGGTGGCTCACACCTGTAATCCTAGCACTCTGGGAGGGCCAGGCCCATGGATTCCTTGAGCTTAGGAGTTCAAGACCAGCCTAAGCAAGAGTGAGACTCTGTCTCTATTAAAAATAGAAAAAAAAAAAAAAAAAAAAAAACTAGCCCAGCATTGTGGTGGGAGCCTGCAGTCCCAGTTACTCAGGAGATAGGCAGGAGGATTGCTTGAGCCCAAGTGTTTTGAAGTTGCTGTGAGCTATGATGATGACAAGGCACTCTACCCCAGGGCAGCAGAGTGAGACTCTATCTCAAAAAAATAAAAAATAAAAAACAAAAATAAAAATAAAAGAGAGAGTTAAAAATATAGGTAAAAAACTAAAGATTATAAGGTCATTATAATAATTACATTAAAATAACTAAAATAGATAAAGGTCCCAGCAGATGCTGAGTAACAGTAGCTGTCAAATCTGTGTTCTGGCTGAAGTTGATTACTGTATAGCTATTGAATGAAAACTATCTTCTTTATGAAGTATAAAAAAAATGCTCTCTATTTCAAAGTATGAACAAAATGTAGTATGCATGAATGTCAGCCCACAGTTTAAGTATGTAGGAAATACTGCCTTCCTTTCTTCTTTCTTCCCTTTCTACCTTCCCTTCTTTTTCTCCTTTCTCCATTTTTTCTATTTAATTTTGACTCATATGATATAGACTGTTGGGAGAGTCAATCTCAGTGATTCCTGGGATTCCCTACCTTCATCAGTTTTGGGCCAAGGATGCAGGGTCTTCCACTAATATATTAGAAAATCCTTCTCCTCATTGTCCTCTGTCTACATCAAATCCCGCCCACCTTGCCCAGCACACCTTCAGAGATTTTTTATTGAATTAATTAGTTTTTCATTTATAGGTTAGAATGCACAACTCTCTCAGATGTTTCCACAATTAGACCCCAGGGGTTTTTGGTCAACCAGGGAATATTAAAGCTAAGCTCAGTGTCTTAGGAAACCACATGGAAAGAAGGAAAGAAGGAAGGAAAAAAGCCATTGGCTCAGGGTTACCTGGGTTTGCTTGTGAGGCAACAAATTAATAGGTGAAGAAAGCCCTGTATTCTAGGCACAGCTTAAAGTCAATGGAGGAAAAGGAAGGGAGGAAAAGAGCAGAAGGAATAAGGTCATGGAAACACCTAAACCCCAAACTACTATAGAGATTTTTCATTTTTGTTTATTTATTTATTTATTTATTTTTTGTAGAGACAGAGTCTCACTTTGTTGCCCTCGGTAGAGTACCGTGGCATCATACAGCTTGCAGCAACCTCTAACTCCTGGGCTTGGACGATTCTCTTGCCTCAGCCTCCTGGGTAGCTGGGACTACAGGCACCCACCACAATGTCCAGCTATTTTTTTTGTTGTAGTTGCAGTTTGGCTGGGGCTGGTTTGAACCTGCCACCCTTGGTATATGGGGCTGGCACCCATATTCACTGACCCACAGGTGCCACCCAAGATTTTTCATTTTTAGTTTGAATTGAATTTTCTCTTCTTTTGGTATTGTGAAGGGTATTTCCACATGACTCAGAAAAAGGGAACTCATGGGTTTTGTGAAGTAGGAAGAACAGAGTAGATGACTTCATGATTTGACTTTAATTTGCTTACTTGACTTTATCTATAGAATGTAAGAGTTCTAACCACAAACTCTTAATAATGCAGTAGGACCTCTGTTAGTTAACCATCCAAGGCAGTGGTTCTCAACCTTCCTAATGCCGCAGCACTTTAATACAGTTCCTGTGGGTTGCGGGAACCGCTGATCCAAGGTAACACACCGGCCAACATACAGAGGTGGGCCACATAAGGAACTACATCTACTGTACTGATACATACATGTGCATACATGTGGTGCATGTCCAGTCTATGAACATTAAGTCAAGTTAAGGAGGTAGTCAATATAGGGAGGTGACCAACTATGGAGTTTCTACTGTATATTTGAATTCTAAAATTCTCTAGAATGGTGTGAATTGAGAAGAATGATTTTACAGGGTGGGGTTTGCTAGTTTTCAGAGTCACAACCATGGAAGGAAAATGAATTCAGAAGCAAAGATAATTTTTCTCCTTCCAGATGTCATTGCTCTTTGGCTGTACTTCTGTTATAGCAGGCATGACTTTTGATTCTCATTTATAGTTACTTGCTGAGAAGTCTTATCTCCTCCTTTACTACTAGAGTTTAAAGTTTTTGGCTTGGCGCCTGTGGCTCAAGTGGCTAAGGTGCCAGCCACATACACCTGAGCTGGCAGGTTCAAATCCAGCCAGGGCCACCAGACAACAATGATGGCTCTGACTAAAAAAAAAAAACAGCCGGGCATTGTGTCAGGCGCCTGTAGTCCCAGCTACTTGGGAGGCAGAGGCAGGAGAATCGCTTGAGCCCAGGAGTTGGAGGTTGCTGTGAGCAGTGATGCTACAGCACTCAGGGCGACAGCTTGAGGCTCTGACTCAAAATAAATAAATAAATAAATAGAGTTTAATTTTTTGAGGAACTGATTTAGCTACCCAGACATCTCCCTTTCCCTTCCCTCCCTGTTCGTACATATTCTCCTCAAACGTATTGAGCACTAACAGTGATTTTACAAGTGAATGAAAATGACCAACTTTAAGAACTCAAGAATTTCCTTTGGAGGTTATTTCTTGATTCTCTTGGAAAGTTGTTTCTCTGGCCCAGATTCTAACAAACTGAAACTGCTTCTGTCCTAAAATATCTATTATTAAGTTGTCATTAATGCTTTAGAACCATATTTTCTCTTTTAATCTCACAACAACCCTGAAAAGTAGATATGAATGTAATTTTTAAGATAGGTAAAAATGGGCTCAGAGAGGTTAAGGAATTTGCTGAAGATCATTCAGTTTCTGATCACCAAAAGATTCTAAGCCCACCTCCATGAGGTAAAGATGCTTACTAAATTCTTACACAGAGTTAGTAAGTTTGGTGAGGTGGCTCACACCTGTAATCCTAGCACTTGGGGAGGTTGACATGGGTGGATTGCTTGAGATCAGGGATTCAAGACCAGTCTGAGCAAAAGTGAGACAATGTCTCTACTAAAAATAGAAAAATTAGCCAGGTGTAGTAGCAGGCACCTGTAGTCCCAGCTACTTGTGAGGCTGAGACAAGAGGATCACTTAAGCCCAAGACTTTGAGGTTGCTGTGAGCTGCGATGCCCTGACACTCTACCCAGGGCTATAGAGTGAGACTCGTCTCAAAAAAAAAAAATTAAATAAATAAATAAAGCTAGTAATAACTGCTTCAGAATTGGAGAGGCAAACTGATTTATGATATGTATAGAAGAATAACAATTGTAAATTTGGAGAAAAACCCAACTTACCCAATTCACTCTGAAGAGAGTTTCTGATTTTATTAGCTATTTCGTGACATGACATTTACACATAGTATCAAAGTCAAGTCCTGATTTTGTAATCAAGGTGTTCATGCAGGTCGTCAGGAGTTTGCAATCATGATCACTCTGCTCTTCAGCAACAGAAGTTTTCAGTGAAAGAAAAAGGAAAATGTTTTTAATGTTAGGATCTAGGAAAGGAACTGTTGATGCAATCCCATTAGAATGATTTAGACTGGAAATAATAGCCCTTCATTTTCAGCTTATTATGAATATGCAGCTATTTTTAATGTGCATTCCGTAAGGACTCCTAATTCTCAGAGCACTGAGAAACCTTTCAACAACCTCCACAGGAAAATGAATCTGCTATTTGTGATGACAGGAACAAGATACCACGATTACACATTGACTGCCGTCCAACTCTCCAATAAACACTCTATGGAATATCTCATGTGTATACATTACACACTCTTAATCCACAATGAATATGTATTTGAACATTAGATGCATCTTTATTCCTAAAGAACAGTTTTAAGTGGATATTTGTGTCTAACTAAAAATCAGGATGAAATTACTTTTCTGAAGTTCCTGTTTTATCTTGACTATTTCTTCATATTCTGGTTCAGTAACAGCTTTACCGATCATTGGAAACATTTTGGCTTGGCAGTTTTAATATATTATATGTTATAAATGTTTTAATATGGTACATAATATCTCTGTCAACTCATCCATTTTTGTCATATTTATATATTTTTTAAAATTACTATGGTCTCAGCCCCTGTAGCTCAGGGGCTAGGGCACCAGCCACATACCACGGGGTTGGTGGGTTGCGACCCAGCCTGGGCCTGCTAAACAACAATGACAACTGCAACAAACAAATAGCTGGGCATTATGGCAGGCACCTGTAAGCCCAGCTACTTGGGAGGCTGAGGCAAGAGAGTCACTGAAGCCCAAGAGTTTGAGGTTGCTATGAGCTGTGAGGCTGCAGCACTCTACCAAGGGTGATATAGTGAGACTCTGTCTCAAAATAAATAAATAAATAAAATATTACTATGGAGTAATAAACATCTAGAAGTTTATTATTAGGAAAATACCCTAGCAAGTGCCACGTGCCTCTACTGAGTGACCGCTTACTTCACGTAGGTGAGGAAAATGATCTTTCAGTGTGGTATTTATGGCTGTATGACTCAAACTCTCTGACTTTAGTAATTACAGAGAATAAACACAATTTTGAATGAAAGAATGAGAATTCTTTATTTTTTTGGTGAATATATGCAAGTTTTTGGATATTTATGTAACTTTTATTTTCTAAACTGAATTTTCTTTATTAGACTTCATACTTGAGCAAATGAATGAAAATTTTACATCCTATATTCTTATGGTAGTGATTTTCTTTAAATTATAAAAAAATCTTTTTACTGGAAAATTTCTACAAAATAATAAATCGATAAAGAAATAACAGGTAGGATTATTTCAGGCTAGTTCCAAGGATGATGGAAATTTAACAAATTCAACTCCCAGGATCCATCTTTTTTATTTTTTTTGAGAGGACAGTCTAACTTTATTGCCCTCAGTAGAGGACCTAGCTTACAGCAACCTCAAACTCTTGGGGTCAAGCAATCCTCTTGCCTCAGCCTCCCAAGTAGGTGGGACGACAGGTGCCCACCACAACACAGGCTATTTTTAGAGACAGGGTGTTGTTCTGGCTCAGGCTGGTCTCAAACTCCTCCTTGGCCTTCCAAAGTGCTAGCATTACAGGTGTGAGCCATTGTTCCTGGCCCAGAATCCATCACTTGGAGGCTGGAATTGTTTGAGGGCGGGTGGGTATGTACTCATGTGTGTCTGTGTGTGTAGCGATGATACTATAAACCACAGGTCAAAAATTGGTGGTTATTTGTACAGATGGATTTTGATTTCTTGGCATAGTGTTTTACAAAATTAAATTGATTGCAAACGTTTATAAATCAGTAAACAACAACAAAAAGGAGATTTCTATAATCTCTTAAAAACAAGAAAATTTGGGTGGCACCTGTGACTGGCAGGTTTGAACCTGACCCCAGCCAAACTGCAACAAAAAATAGCCAGACATTATGGCGGGCACCTGTGGTGCCAGCTACTCAGGGAGGCTGAGGCAAGAGAATGGCCTAAGCCCAGGAGTTGAAGGTTGCTTAAGCTGTGACGCCATGGCACTCTACTGAGGGCAATAAAGTGAGACTCTGTCACTCTAAAAAAAAAAAAACAAGAACATTTGGCAACATGGTATCTATAAACTCTCACCTCAAAAATTGTCTGGACTTGAAAAGAACAGACTGCAGAGGCAACTAGGATTCATAGTTTCTTCTTATCTCACTCCCCTTCATTGCTGCACATTACTTACCTGGCCCTCTAGGTATTTCATTTTGAAGCCTTTTCTTTCAAGAAAATTCTTGAGACTTCCTTTAAATGTGGTTGATCATTTGTTGACTGTGGGCAGTGACTCCCAGGAAAGAAGTATCTCAGGTGCTCACCAGCCAGGTGCAAGGGAAGGCCTCCTGTTGAGGTGCTGTAATAGGGCAGTTCCTTGAGACTCCCAGGGATAAAGAGTCATACTGGAAAAGGCGAGAACAGCTTCACAAAGCCTGAGAGCGCTGAAATTTTCATTTGGTCTTTCACAGATGCAAAGGAGATAATCTGCCACACTCCCATTATCCTTGGCAGTAGCTTAAAATTATGTGATAGTCCTAACTTTCCTTTTATATCAATGTATTAGTTTGTTATTTGACAGTAAAGAGTTTTATTATAATTTATAGAAACCCACTGAACATAGGTATAATAAGGACATAGATTTTTAAATAAAGTTTTTATCCATTTACATAAAATTGAAGGCCCAGATTGGAAACACAGCTTTTGTTTTCTTTTCTATCCTTAGCTCTGGGAGGGAAGTTTCTGACTGTAAATGTTGTCCTCAGAACACACTTGTTTATTACTATAAGGGCATATGTATGCGTAAAAATGCATGTGAACTGGCAGGCTGGGCTTAGCTTTCATGGAGCAAAACTAAGAGGAGGCCTGGCAATTATCCTGGTAATTACCTTGATAGAAATAGCCCATCTATTTCTGTTCCATGATGGATGTTTTGGTTTTAAATGAGTTCAATTACAACAATGCCTAAATTAATTAACTGGGTAATTTCGCAAACTGGAAAAAGTCTCCTTCAAGATGTAGTAGACATCCCTTGCCTCTCTTGCTATGTAGCTGTTAGATTAATTTTAGAAAGTTGAGTTCACAGGGTTCCTTTTCCTTTATTGACAGTCCTGTAAACTTGACTTTAGATCTGTAACGGATGTCACCACTTCAAAGAACTGTAATCCTGTGTTTGATCCACTCCTCCCGCCCCCCAGGAGAGTGTCTGTGTGACAGAGGGAAGCAGGCGCCCAGAAATGAGCAAAACTTGGGAAGTTGAGCTGAAACAGTCAAAAATGTTATAAGGAAGGACTTTGTCTCTTTAAAGACATTCCTCAGCTTCCCTGATGCTTTTCTTCCCAGGTTTGGTTTCTAAGTTTCTGGTTGGGGGGGAGTGAGGGCAGAGGGGTTCAAAAAGGGCTTTTAGGAACAGATATTATTGCTCCAATTCTGTCTAAGGAGCAATATCTGGCTCTGAGTCATGACCCCAAACAGGAAGTGCCTCTGAGTTCCTCCAAACAAGGTATGTGGATGAGGGGGTGGAGCCCAGCACACAAATACCCAGCTGCCAGCCTTTCATGTTTACAGATCAAGAATAGGTCATTGAAGGTCAAGGATATATCCTTTACTATCATTGCAAGGATCTAGTAGTGCTATCTTACACTCATACTGACTTCAACTCCAAAGTGATATTTGATTTCGAGTTTTTCACCAATGCTACCCAAACCCACTCTGTAACTATTATGGGCTTCAAAGAATTACATGAATAAAGTGGCTTAAATTTAACTGGTGTCCAGGTTTAATCAGTTGTCTAAGGAAAAATTTGAAGCCCACATCGGGGAGCTGTGGGGGCGGGGGAAACCATCTTGCTCATTTCTGAGGTGTAACTAATAGTTGAGCATAAATTAGTGTTTGAATAGAATTGTAGAAAAACAAAAAACAAGGTTGAAAGGTGATTAAAAGGTCACGTCCAACCCTCTTCCTGAGGATGCATGAATCACCAACCCACTCCAATTCCTTCTCTCTGAACTGCTTCGTATATTTTTTTTCAGGTTTTTGCTACTTCAGGAAACCACAGTTGTTGGCTGATAGAAAAAATACAGCAATGCCATATGTCAAGAGCTATTTCTTCCCCCTTGTCACTGAAGTATTAAGAGTACCTAGCACGTAATAGAGATTGCATGGTAAGAAAATTGTTCTTAGTTGACTATCAGGAAATTTTAGTTTACATTTTATTTTAATTTCCACTAAAATATTTAATTGATGATATCTTACAGAAATAAATATGAGCAGCTTTTCTCTAACACAGAAAGGTATATTTATATATATCCTTCTTATTTTTATCAAATTGAAGCATATCAAATTGTTTTCTCCAAAACACATCTCATAAAGTAATACCAGGAAACAAACTAAAAGAAATACTGAAATAGTTTCATTATTAAATTATAAACATGGGTCTTCGACTATCAGGAAATTTTAAAAACCTCTATCTGTGATTTTTGAACCAGCAACCATCAGGTTAGTTCCCTGCATGTCCTAGAATACTAATGATGTTCCTCTGGTGAATAGACTTGCAAACACAGAAAATGCTCTCTGTACATTATCATTTCCATTCATTTAAGCAAGTGTTGATCAGTATAAATTATTTATGTGAACACTAGGCACTGCCTTCCTATGAGCAGGGCAATTTATTAGAAATTTGCTGTTATGCTAGTGAGTGGTGGCAGGTGGGAGGGAGAGGGAGAAGTGTATTTTATGAGTCACGAAGTTTTAGGAGCATTAGTCCTCATGTTTGCATGAACTCTTGGTGAGACAAAACAAAGCAAATCGTGGGAACCCAAATTCACTAATGGCACAGATCAAAATAATAGAAGCAATTTCTGATTTGCCAAATGTGATGATTAAACTGGACATTACCAGTGGTTCTTTGAGACAGAGAAGGACTTGAATTGTGAAGAGATGTGCTGGCCCATGCCTTCATTTAATTTCTAACAAAACATATCTATTTGTTATACTCTTCTTGAGGGGGAAGGGGAAAGTGAGAAGATTGGAGAGTGGATAGAGAACCTAGAGTTAGCGTGCTTTTTCCTGCACTTACTGATGGCCGTGTGTTTTGCTGTAGTGTCTACAGTGTGTTTTGCCATAGTGTCTACAAGTAAGATCTAGCTTCCAGGGACAGCCATGTAGTTTCCCTACAGCAAATAAATGACAGTACATATAGTTATTAGTCTAAAGGCTTCACACAAGTTTATGCATTTAATGTTTACATCAAATTTCTGAGGCAGGCACTCTCCTTAACTCCATCCTACAGTTGGAGAAATTGAGCCACAGTGAAATTAAGTGCCCTGCTCCAGGCCATACAACTAAGAAGAACTAAGAATTGAACTAAGGCAACAGAGTCCTAGGACCACTGTCATTGTGCTAAAGGATTTCTGAAAGGTACAGTTTGTGTTTCACAAAGTCTAGTCTGAAATTCATCTACATCAGATTTTCCTGGGGTCCTTTTTAAAATGAAATTTTCTAGGCTTATATATCAGAATCTCTGGGAATTGGACCTAGGAATTTGTGTTTAACAATTCTCTCTTGCACACTGAAGTTCAAGAATTGCTGAACTAAAGAGTATGGGAGGAAGGCAGAGAGAATTTTGTGTGTGTGGGGGTGGGGTGGGGGGGTTTCAGAGCCCAAGAGAATGCATGGCTAAATGCTCCAGATTTTTTTTTTTTTTTGCAGTTTTTGTTTTTGGGCTGGAGCTGGGTTTGAACCCACCACCCTCAGGTATATGGGGCCAGCACCCTACTCCTTGAGCCACAGGTGCTGCCCTAAACTCTCCAGATTTTGTGTGTAAGAACATGTCATCTACAAATAAAGACAGTTTTACTTCTTCCTTTCCAATCTGGATGCTTTTTAATTTTTTTTCTTGCCTAATTGCCCTGGCTAGACCATTCAGTATAGTGCAGAAGAGAAAAGGCAAGGGTGAATGTTCTTGTCTTTTTCTTAGCTCTGTAGATTGTGGGGGGGAAGAATTGAGTTGGTTGTTGTTAATATATTAGGAATTCACTGTTGAAGGTCATAGTTGGGTATCTTTCTTTTTTTTTTTTTTTTTTGAGACGGAGCCTCAAGCTATCCCCCTGGGTAGAGTGCCATGGCATCACAGCTCATAGCAACCTCCAACTCCTGGGCTCAAGCGAGTCTCCTGCCTCCGCCTCCCAAGTAGCTGGGACTA